>JAHKKF010536393.1:45954-56880 GCA_019740295.1 Labeo calbasu
TATTTTACCTATTTTTAAAAAATTCATAGATAATAATGTGACATTTCACAGAGATTTTGACCACTGAACTAGAAAATGTCCCCGGTTTCCATTTCAGAAATCTGCTCACCTTTCAAGCAAGGCTTTCAGCAAGGATTTGTGATTTCTAAAAGTTCAGGCTTATTGAGCACGCAAGCACAAGAAATCCTCCTGTTGGTTGACTTCTGTAGTGACTCTGTGTCCTTATAATGTCAGATGAAAGAAAAACACTTGCTTTTATCCTTGAAGAAATGAAAGAATCAAAATACTTGAAGGAAACAGACTCAAATTTTCTTTTTACCTACCTAATATATTACTTTTTAACAATGCAGCCATAGCCTTTCACGCTCTTCTCATTGCAGCACACCTTAATATTTTTACTCCTTTGATGTGTGTGATTAATCAGATCAGAATTGATACTTAAGAGACATAGACAATATGTGACCCTGGACCACAAAACCAGTCTTAAAGGAGAACTCCACTTCCAGAACAACAATTCACAAATAATTTACTCACCCCCTTGTCATTCAATATGTTCATATCTTTCTGTCTTCAGTTGTAAAAACATTATGTTTTTTGAGGAAAGCATTTCAGGATTTTTCTCCATATAATGGACTTCATCGGTGCCCCGATTTTGAACTTCTAAAATGTAGTTTAAATGCAGCTTCAAAGGGCTCTAAATGATCCCAGTTGAGGAAGAAGGGTCTTATCTAGCGAAACAATCTGTAATTATTTTCAGAAAAAAAAAATTGTATACTTTTTAAGCACAAAAGCTTGTGTAGCACAGGCTCTGGGATGCGCGTTCACGACGCTACGTACTAATGAATCACGTCGAAAGGTCACGCGGAACTACAGACCCAGTGTTTACAAAGCGAATGCGCAAAGACTAAGGAAGTGCAAATAAGTCAAAGTTCATTTTAGCAAAATATAATTAAAATGTTACGTGTTACATCCTTAACACATCTACTGCTTACACAAACGTTGTTCACACTACAAACAAGACAAAACTATAATGCTATAAGAAACAGAAAAGAGTAATTCATTGTTTAACTGGGTCTTTAGTCTATGATTAGCTCACCTCACCTCTTATCTGACAAGTTTTTTGGGTTTGAGTCGTTCGTTCATCACATGACAGCACCATAAGCTCAACCAATGGCGTGTGAGCCGGAAAAAGAATTGATTAGTTCATCACTCGAGTCTTCGGGTTCAAGTCGTTCGTTCATCTCGTGACAGCCTCATAAGAGGAACAAACGACTCGAAAAACCCGAAGACTCGAAACAGGCGAACTAATTCCAGTACAGAACCTAACAGGATGTTGCGCATGCGCGACTGAACAAATCACTCCCTGAGATGACTCGTTTTTCCCAAGTCACGTTAAAGATTCATTCAAAATGAACGAATCGACCCAACACTAATTCGCAGCATCGTGGACGTGCTTAAAAAGTATACAAATTTTTATTTTCGAAAAAAATGACAGATTGTTTCGCTAGACAAGACCCTTCTTCCTCGGCTGGGATCGTTTAGAGCCATTTGAAGCTGCATTTAAACTACATTTTGGAAGTTCAAAATCGGGGCACCAACGAAGTCCATTATATGAAGAAAAATCCTTTCCTCAAAAACCATAATTTCTTCACGACTGAAGACAGAAAGACATGAGCATCTTGGATAACAAGGGGGTGAGTAAATTATTTGTAAATAGTTGTTCTGGAAGTGGACTTCTCCTTTAGGTAGCACGGGTATATTTGTAGCAATAGCCAACAATACATTGTATTGGTCAAAATGATTTTTCTTTTGTGCCAAAAATCATTAGGATATTTAGTAAAGAGCATGTCCCATGAAGATATTTAGTAAATGTCATACTGTAAATATATAAAAACTTAATTTTTGATTGGTAATATTGCTAAGAACTTCATTTGGACAACTTTAAAGGCGATTTTCTCAATATTTAGATTTTTTTGCACCCTCAGATTCCAGATATTTAAATAGTTATATCTCGGCCAAATATTGTCCTATCCTGACAAACCATACATCCATGGAAAGCTTATTTACTCAGCTTATGTTGAGCTAGACAGCTACCATATACTCGTACTATTTCTGCAGTATATAGTATTTATACAGTGTATATACTACACCATCGGGTTTTTAAAAAAGTAGCACGTGAATTCTGACTATACAAAATTACAATTACAATTTTGAAAGCAAATATGACAAACAACAAATACTATACTGTTCAGTAGTGCGCTTCCATTCTGCATACAGCCAGATATTCTCTTTCTATACCAGCCGTTGCTTCTAAGTGCACGTACAGTACAAGTCTTCATAATTTGCAGAAAGCACAGAGATGAGCAGCCTGACCCCTGCTGGAGAGATCAAACACAAACATTAGCGCACTGTCCCAGATGATCACTCCCCTGTCAGCCTGTGCTGTGGGAGTAGAGAAGCTATTAGCATGTGCTTAGCATGCTCAGTTGGTACCAGTCTCCCTCAGCTAGGCTTGGCAAAGCTCCGGTCTGCGCGATGCCCCTCGACTAGCAGAGCCTGTGGGGAGGAAGATCGCCGAGATGGGGGAGGCCCGTAGCGCCCACGTTGGCTCTCTTCTCTGTTGGATTAACAAGTTAAATTTAACCGGGGTTTATCCCTGTGTGTGCAGAACGGCGGGATTATCCGCTAGCTCATGGAGGTTATAGTTGGCTGGCACTCAGAGATTGCAGCGCATTGCATATTTTATCACAGCGGCGGCTGCTTTTAAAGGTGGAGGGCTAAGCCGAGAGTACGGCACCAGCAGTCTGCCCAACTGTGAATATTATTATCCCTCAAAAAACATTACATAATTGATTGACTTAAAACTGACATCTCTGATTTAGTGGGTATGGCTGGTAAATGAGCTGAAAAAACCTGTGAAGTTTCCCGGCTAGAGTTTGCTTTCTGCTTCACGGTTCATGGTGAACCTCAGTGCAGGATGAAATACTAATGGAACAGAATATTGGATAAGCTGAACCTGTGAGGGCCAGATAAAGGTGGTCTACTGATCTTTTAACCTGGTTCATTATTCATATCTTTAACAGGCCATTTATAAGATGGTGTCATCCGTGATGAAAATGCCTGAGGATGAATCCACACCAGAGAAGAGGACAGATAAGATATTCAGACAAATGGACCTGAACAATGATGGTAAGATGTGGACCAGTTCTTGACTGTTTGAATACATTTTGTATTGAAATCACAAAACGACCTGGTGTGATTATTAAATAGCAACAGTGTGTGATTTAATTAAATATTTACCATTCAGAGCATGTGTGGGCCTCATGAAAATGCATTTTCAGCAATCTCAAGGTGGTTCATAAGAATGCTTTGATTACTGATTAACTTGCAAAAAGCTATATAAATCATATATAGCTATATAAATGAAAATAATACGCAGTGCTGGTGTACAAAATACAGGTGTAAAAAAATGTTTTTTTTTTGCAAGAAATTAATACTGGTGTGTGACACCGGTGTACAAAATACAAACAAAAATATATACATACACACTGGCATTCAAAAGCTTAGGATCAATAAGATTTTTAATGTTGTTTTTTTTTTAAAGAAGTTTCTTATGCTCATCAAGGCTGCATTTATTTGATCAAAAATCCAGATAAAAACAGTAATATTGTGAAATATTATTTCAATGTAAAATATCTGTTTTCTGTGTAAATATATTTTAAAATGTAATTTATTCTGTGATGCAAAGCTGAATTTTCAGCATCATTACTCCAGTCTTCAGTTTCACATGAGCCTTTAGAAATCATTCTAATATGCTGATTTATTATCAGTGTTGAAAACAGTTGTGCTGCTTAATATTTTTTTGGACCCTGTGATACTTTATTCAGGATTCTTTAATAAATAAAAAGTTAAAAAGAACAGCATTTATTTAAAATATAAATCTTTTAAAATAATATAAACTACTATTAAAAATGTTTTTTTTAAAGAAATTAATACTTTTATTCACCAAGGACTTACATTTGTAGAAAATACTTCTATTTTGATTAAATGCTTTTAACTTTTTATTCATCAAAGAATCCTGAAAAAAGTATCACAGGTTTCAAAGTAATTATTAAGCAGCACGCTGTAAAAAATAATTGTTTCAACTTAAAAAAGTAAGCGTTCATGCTGGGTTAAAAATTATAAGTTAACTCAACTCAAATATCCACGTTTTCACATAGTACAACTTAACATTTCATGTTGACTAAACTTAAAATTTTAAGGCAGCATTAACACTTACTTTTTTAAGTTGAAACAACTTTCTTTTACAGTGTACAACTGTTTCAGCATTGATAATTGATAATTAAAATAATAAATCAGCATATTAGAATGATTTCTGAAGGATCATATGGCACTGAAGACTGAAGTAATGGTTAAAGAAAATTCAGCTTTGCATCACAAGAATAAATTAAATTAAAAAATATAATATAATAGAAAACAGTTGTTTTTAAATTGTAATAATATTTCAGATTATTACTGTTATTACTGTATTTTTTATCAAATAAAAAGTCTTGGTAAGCATAAGACTTCTTTCAAAACATTTAAAATTCTTACTGACCTTAAAACTTTGAATGGTAGTGTACATACAAATGAAGAAATTACAACAGAAATTTATTAAATACAAATTAACTTCCAATAATAATATTAAAATTAGTAATTACCAGCAATAACAAAACATTATATTACAATAATATATGCAACAATACCTTGACTGCATACTATAAAGTTGACTAAAAATTCACTTTTTATGTTGAACTTTTATCATATCGAGTTCAAGTCAAATGTCAATATTAAAATAAATAAATAAATAAAGTAGCAGCGATTGCATTAAGTGCAAATAGTAAAATATGCTATTTATGTTAAGTGTTATTTACACCAAATAGTGATAGATGCTGTTTACACTAAGTGTAAATAGCAATTAGATGCAATTTACTATGCTATTTCTCAGCGATATGCTATTTACACTGAAAGACTCTATTTACACTATGTAAAAATAGCTTATAGATACTAATATCTTAGATACTATTTATACTATTATAATATGACTTTAACACCTCCATATTATAGTACGTTATAAAACACAAAACCGTATGCAATAACGGATTGAGTGTAAATTATATTTTTTATTAAAATTATTAAATGGATTCCACCTTATTGGGACAGTAAACCCCTCCCTACACCTGCACCAGGGAGAAAAGTGAATTTGGCTAAAGATGGATTTGAATTTGGGTCGATTGTGTCAGAAAGCCATTGTTATGTGATTTACTACCTACAACACTGGAGCTTTTGTTTAACAGGTGTCTTTTGTAATGTTGTCTAGCCCATCCACACGTTGGTTTGCGGAGTTAGCGTAAATAGCCTCTGCCAACAAGGCAGGCTATTTGTACTGTAAAACACTACAAACAAAGGAATAAATAAAAAATCATGCACCCAAATTCCTAGCAAATATCAGGTCAGATAAAGTGTCAGTTCTCTCAACTTTTATCTCTCCACCATTTCTGTCTTCTCATTCTAGGCAAGCTGTCTTTGGAAGAGTTTATAAAAGGTGCCAAAAGTGATCCCTCCATTGTGCGGCTACTGCAGTGCGACCCCAGCAGCGCTTCGCAGTTTTGAGTCGCTCCCGACAAGCGCCGCCCAATGCATGAAAGCTCTTATATCTCATTCTTCTTTGTGTTCCAGACGGAAGAGTTTTAAGAAAAAAACGTGCAACAATTTTACTTTCACTATTTCCCAGAAAGGACATGCGTACATCTGAAGAACAAAGACAACACCTGCCAGGACATTCTCTGTCTGCTGCGTGTCATCCGTCTTGTCTCTGCAGAAGCTGATGGAGCACTCGACTCCACAAAATATATATAAAAAGCGGCCGATCGTGTTCCAGAATCCAGATTTTTGGAAAAGAATGTTCCTTTTTAGGAATCGTGCATGCGCTCTTGACCTTCCCCACCACTCTTGTGTTTAATATCTGTGCTGTTTTGTTTCTCTTCCCCATTGTTTTGTGAGGGCACAGTTCCCCATCTACTTTTTATATTGATATTTATGTGTATATACAGTATAAATGCATATAGAGACATGTTAGGACTACAAAGGAAGGCAGATATAGACGTCTTTTTACTCACATGCATCTTACGGCAGTATTATGTAGCTTCAGGCAGTATCCAAATGTTAGCCTCCAGTTGACCCAGTGGACTGATGGACTGAATGTTGGGATTTTTCCGCTCTGGCGCTCATGATCTTTATTTTACAAAGAGAAGGCTGAGGATCCCATTCTTGAGTTCTGTTCATTTGATTTTGTTGTTGTTGTTGTAAATATGTGGTTTGCTTCCATTATTTCGTTATTTATTTTTTGCATTTTTATGGTGTTTATTTTACCAAGGGTGATTTTATTACCGTCGAACCGAGACGTGAGACGCATGGTAATGTATTATGCTGTTTGGAGTAAGTTGTTAGTCATTCGGGGCTTTTTCAGTGCATCGTGGGAATTTTTTTGCATCAGGGGACACATTCCGTTGATTGGAAGACACTGGTAGCACATATCATTTGAAGCGCTTCATCTGTGTGCGTGCGGTTATGCGCGTTTGTATGTACGCAAGAGTGACGGTTTGCATGTTTTGGTGTATGTATGCGTCTGTGCTAACTTTATAGTATCACTTTGTGTAGTTCAATACGATATCTTTGTATGCAAGTAAGTTTTTGAACCCCGATTTGAAGCAGCAAACTCGTGACACCTTTACCCTGCGTCATATGGTACTCCAAATCTTAGGTTTCCATCAACAACATAGACAGGAATGTACAATGCTATAATTTATGATCATGTCTCACCTTTAGATAAAGAGTCTGAATACTGAAAGCGATCACTAAGGGCTTATTTCCACTCTTGAATGAACAGGTTTAAGGAGAACGCCACTGCTTTGGTTTTTCTTTTCGTTGTATGCGACAAATGACATTCCATGACCTGAATTCTCCAGGTGCTCCTGCTTTTGTAACATACAGTATTGGCTCGTGAACTCCATACATGCCCACTCTCGATACATGTGTAGCTCCTCTCACTTTGCTGGCATCCATGTTGCTTCCATATTTGTACCGAGATCATATTTGATGCTGCACCCTCTATGGCAACTTTCCTCTATTATGTTGCATGAAAACCTCATGCGAGGACATAATGATTGTCCCCTTTTACTGACGTTGAAAATATACTTCTGTGTTTAGAATGTCGCCTGAGAGTGATTCTTACACAATGCTGACCTGTACGTACACTTAATGTTGTGTTGTATTGATCAACCTGGTCATGTGATCATTAAGAGCAAATGTATTAAGGATTTGAAAATGCCTTGTAAATTCCCATACGATTCCTGATTTTGGATTGAAGGTAACAAACAATGCAAAACAATGCAAAATTTTGAATAAGAATTGTAAGGAACCTAAAATGATTAAAATAAATTAAAATTTCAAGACATTCATGTAACTAATAGAAAAGCAATGTTGGCTTGACATTGTTTCAATGTAGATAGATACATAGATAGATAGACAGATAGATAGATAAATAGAATATATTTTAAAATGTAATTTATTCTTGTGAATTTTCAGCATCATTACTCCAGTCTTCAGTGTCACATGATCCTTCAGAAATCGTTGTAATACTGATTTGCTGTTCAAGAAACATTTTTTATTATTATTTTCAATATTTAAAACAGTTGAGTACATTTTTCTTTGATGAATAGAAAGATCCAAAGAGCAGCATTTATCTGAAATAAAAAGCTTTTGTAACATTATACACTATACCATTCAAAAACTTGGAATCAGTATAATTTTTATATATTTTTTAAAATTAATTAATTTTTAAGAAAGAAATGATAGAAATAAATACTTTTATTTAGCAAGGATGCTTTAAATTGATCAAAAGTGATGATAAAGATATTTATAATGTTACAAAAGATTTCTATTTCAGATAGATGCTGTTCTTCTAAACTTTCTATTCATCAAAGAAACTTGAAAAATTCTACTCAGCTATTTTCAACATAATAATAATAATAATAAATGTTTTTTAGGGCTGTCAAACGAATAATCGTGATTAATTGCATACAAAATAAAAGTTTGAGTTTGCCTAATATATGTGTGTGTACTGTGTGTAATTATTATGTATATATAAATACACACAAATTAATGTATATATTTAAGAGAAAAATGTTATTTATATACAAAATATTTTATTTATATATAATATAAATTATATAAAAATGATAAAAAAAAATACATATACTTGTTACATATACTAATTTAAATATATACATGAATGTGTTTGTATTTATATATACCACAGTACACACACATATTAGGCAAACTCAAACTTTTATTTTGTATTCGATTAATTGACAGCCCTAGTGTTTTTTTAGCAGCAAATCAGAATATTTGAATGATTTCTGAAGGATCATGTGACTGGAGTAATGATGCTAAAAAAAATCAGCTATGAAATCACAGGAATAAATAAAATTTCAAAATATATAAAAAAAGAAAACTATTATTTTAAATAGTAAAAATGTTTCAAATTTCATTTTTACTGTTTTTGCTGTACTTTGGATCAAATAAATGCAGGCTTGGTGAGCAGAAGAGACTTTTTTAAAACATCAAAAATCTTACTTTTCAAAAACTTTTGACTGGTAGTGTTTTTTTTATTATTTTATATTTTCAGTTTTCATTTTAATTTTAGTTAAAAAAAATGTGTGTGTTGGTGTCATTTTTAAATATTACTATATAGGTTTATTTTTAATTTCGGTTTTACTTTTAGTTTAACTTTTTATTTTTATTTCCAGTTCATTTTAGTGCTTCAGCTTAAACGTATTTCAGTTTAGCTTACATTTTCCATCTAATACTTATATATTACTTTATTTCAGCTTTATTTCAATTAACAAAAAATGTTTTAATAATTTTAGTTTTAGTTAATGATAATGACCCAGTAGACAGACATATATTTAATAAATCGTCATATTTAATCAACTTTTTTTTTTTGAAACTCTAAGTGGAAGAACACTTAATTTCCCAGAATGCAATGCTTAAGAGTGCCTTTTAAACTGAAGGCAACAAACAGGATAAAGGTAAAGAAATTAAAATGTTCGATAGATAGATTTTTTTTAACGACAAATGCTCATTTCTGTGCTCGGTGTCTTGGCATTATGTAATCCCGTTGGAAAGGTCACACCTGATATAGGCACAAGTATGACCCAGTGTTTACAAAGAGAATGCAAAGAAAGTCAAACGCCCTTTACAAAAAACGATTTAGAAGCTGGAGGAGAAAATGAACTGGAGTTTTTCTTCTACCCTACCTTTTTAAACCGAAATACACAGACAATGGACTAACAACACGTGACCTCTCCAGCGCGATTACATCTTGGATGACATGGGGGTGAGTAAATTATTAGGAGATTTTTATTCCGGAAGTGAATTAATCTTTTAAGATTTCAGTTACTGTGGGGGAATTTTGACTTTCCAATGTATGTTAAACTTGCATGCACATTTTTAGCATAAAAGTTTTTAAATAGGTAGGTTTAATGTAATAACGCAACAAACACGCAAAGTTACGATCCATGAGTGATAAAGATATAAACAGATCCGATCTGTACAAGCACCAATGTAACATTAAAAGTTTAAAATGCACATGATCCCTGAATGATGCCAGAGCCACGGTCCAGTTCATAATCAGATCCAGATACTGGACCTTTCCAGCGCTGCACGGTTGAACGGGGATGCGGTGGGCTGTTGGCGGTACTGACCGGAGAACGCGCAGCGGAGCGGTCGTGAGTTGTAGGGTGGCCTGTGCCGCTCTGGGGGTCTAATAACGGACAGCTTCCACTCTTCGTCTCCTTGGCAACGAAGGGACGGGGGTGAGTAACGGGGCTCGTCCACTCTCGGGGTTTTCATCTGAAATGGAACACAGTGATGCCGCTTTAGAGTACAGTATGACTGCAGTATGAGTCACCGAACACACCCTCTCTCACATACAGGGGGACCGTGAGTCAGTCACACACGTGTTAGTTAGTATTCTCTCAAGCATCTATTAAGAGGACAGCGTGAGTTGTCAGATGTACAACCGAAGACGCACAGGATGAGTCCACCTACGCCAAAGCGCTGATTATTTTTATTAGTTCAAATCTGAGCTCCCTTGAGTAACAGCGCAGAGTCGGCCAGCACATACCAATCTGCTCTCATCTTGTAAATGTTGTTTGCGGAGGCACCAGGGCAGACCGAGGTAGGAGATGGAGACCTTAAATAAGCGGCATGAGAACACCATCTCAACTGCACTCATTAATATCAGTGGGACCCACAGGACTATCGTGGTGCTCTGAGAGAGAGAGAAAAATATAGAGTTTTCATTTATTGCATATTCACTGTGAGTGCACTGGGTGATCGTGACCAGTGCACTTTTTTACTGCTTACAGTTTGTTCTGAATATTTTTCCACCCCCATGCTTGCTGTAGCCTACTGTTCATTATAAAGTTTTTTAATAAGAACCAACCATATTGTACTAACAAAAGTATATAACCAACATGTCAACTTTTTCTTCAACAAGGAAGTAAGCCTATGGGTGATCATATCCGCTATAGTGGTATTTCACTTACGTTACGATTTGGTTATGTGGATGTTTGGACATATTGTCGATACTTGGATGTAAACAGACTTAGAGAATGTAAGGATGTAAGAAAGACTTAGTAAGCAGGAAATGGTGCAATATTTTGACAAACTAAAGTTAATAGGTGGTAAAGATACTTACGAGCGGTATTAATTAAGATATTAGCCTAATATTTCACCTACCTGACTGGAAATTTAAAAAAAACACAAATGTTGCCAAGATTCTTGCCCTGGAAATCCTGTTTGTGTCTGGCCGAACAGAAC
>JAHKKF010536396.1:9642-45452 GCA_019740295.1 Labeo calbasu
GCAATTCTGACTTTTTTTTCTCAGAACTGTGAGATAAATGCACAGTTGCAAGTTATAAAGTTACAGTTGCTAGATATAAAGTCAGAATTGTGGGATATAAACTCGCAATTCTGACCTTTTTTCCTCAGAATTGTGAGATACAAATTCGCGATTGTGAGTTATACAGTCCAGTTCTGAGGAGAAAAAAAAGACTGATATGTTCACAGAACATAGTTTATGTCTTACAATTCTGACTTAACTCGCAATTGCATGATATAAACTTTATTTCTCAGAATTGCGAGTTTATATCATGTAATTCTGACTATATAACTTGCAATTGTGAGTTTATACTCAGAATTGTGAGATAAGTCCCAATAACCTTTAAAAAAAAAATTGTATCTAATGGCGGAAACGGGCTTTCATAGATACTCATCAGTTAATGCAGTTTTTTTTATGTTTCTGCTATTGAATTCTCAGTTAAGGCTGTTTGTGTTATGTGCAGTGAAGTACATCAGGGAGGTGTCCCCACTCTTTAAGAAGTCCTCTATGAGCGCAGATCTGCCTTGGGATGGGCGTCTTCAGTCTCCAAACCTCAGCAGCAGCGACGAGTCGCCCAAGAGCAGTGTGACCCGTGACAGAAAGGTCATCCCGCTCAAAATGAGCTTCATCAGCCGAAACCTCACCATGCCTGACCTGGAAAATAGGTGCGTGTGTGTTTGTGTGAGATTTCAGAAGTATCCAGAAGCAACGTTTTGCTTCATGATGTCATTCAAAGACAGCAGCTACATTTAGATTTGAATGAATTTGTTGAAAACACGTACAGGTCCCTAAAATCGGCACTTGGTGTGAATTTATTTAACAAAATATGAACTAACATAATGAGATATGGGACAAATGCAGTTGACAAACATTAAAGCATTAAGTTGATGATCATGATAGTACAGTAATGACAGTATCTACTGATTACAGTATAAAATGTTTTACTTATTTGAAAAAGTAACATTCTCATTACTTTCAAGAAACACTGTTTTTTGTAGTGTGTTGTTTGTAATCACGTAATAGAAGCAGTGGGATGATGAATGTTTTCAGTGGTGTTGTGTGTTTGTTTCAGGTTGTTGGAGCTTCACTCTCCGGACGGCCAGCACACTGTGGTGTTGCGGTGTAAAGACGGGGCGTCTGCTCACTCTTGGTTCACGGCCATTCACACAAATGTCGCTGCCCTGTTGCCACAGACAATGGACCACATCAACTCTTTCTTGAGCAACCCCAGCGCCAGCACACACTGCACGCTCAAACACATCGGCTGGCTGGCTGAGCAGGTATCACACACAGAATGAGCTCCATCATCACATACAGTTCTGAAAACATGTGAAGTAAAAGTCACACATATGTTAATGTGTGACTCACATTAACATATGCACAATAGCTGATGCAAACTGTGTTAAACTTTCCAGTCAAAACTGTATTAATTAGTGATGGGTTGTTCTTTTTGGTTGTTCATTTTGAATGAAACCTTCATGCGACTCGGGAAGAACGAGTCGTCTCGGGGAGTGATTCGTTCAGTCACGCATGCGCAACATCCTATTAGGTTCTGTACTGTAATTAGTTCACCTGTTTTGAGTCTTCGGGTTATGGGGCCGTCACATGATGAACGAACGACTCAAACCCGAAGACTCAAGAGATGAACGAATCAATTCTTTTTCCGGCTCACACTGCATTGGTTAAGCTTATTGGGCTGTCACGTGATGAACGAACGACTCAAACCCGAAAACTTGTCAGAGAAGAGGTGAGGTGAGCTAAGCTAATCATAGACTAAAGGCCCAAGTAAAATGATCCGAACTTCCCATCACTAATATTAATATAGACTTATTCAAAGTAAATCATACTAGCATTCCAATCTATTTACGTATTCTTATACTTTTGTAGTTTTATAGATGTATGCATTGGTCCTGCAAAATAAGTGTTTTAATGTATATGCGTATGTGCTACAATTATATTTTTACCTGTTAGTGATGTCTTACTTATTATCGAATTATAAACTCTTATGAAAACATGATTTTATGACAGCCACCGTTTAAATAACAAATTGGAGTAAAAAGTTAATTATATCATTAGAAATTTTTCTTTATGCCTTATGTGCAATTGAAATGTTTATATAACTCAATTTTTGAGTGTTGGTTATTATATCTAAAAAAAAATAGCTATTGAATTTAATAGAACACATTATTTTAAAGCAGCTTTACAGAAAATCATGATGGTAATGAATATAATATTTTAATATCTTCATATTTAACCTTGGAGCACAAAACCAGTCATAAGGGTCTTTTTTTTTTTTTTTTAAATGCATCATCTGAAAGCTGAATAAATACATTTTCCCTTGATGTAAATAAGCTTTCCATTTGTTAGGATAGGACAACATTTGGCCGAGATACAACTATTTGAAAATCTGGAATCTGATGGTGCAAAAAATCTAAATAGTGAGGAAAATCGCCCTTTGAAGTTGTCCAAATGAAGTTCTTAGCAATGCATATTACTAATCAAAAAAATTAAGTTTTTTAATTTTGATATATTTACAGTAGGAATTTTGCTAAATATCTTTATGGAACATGATCTTTACTTAATAGCCTAATGATTTTTGGCATAAAAGAAAAATCGATAATTTTGACCCATACAATGTATTGTTGGCTATTGCTACAAATATACCCCAGCGACTTAAGACTGGTTTTGTGGTCCAGGGTCACATACAGTCGCATTTAGTAGATTAGATACTGATATATTGGAATTTATGTAGAGCTGTTTGATAATATATTTCACAGGGTGTGCGTTTCCTGTGTAGTTTACAGCATTAGTTAAGAGAGTTTTTTTTTTTTTCCCCTTTGCATATGTAAACGACATGAATTATACATTTAACAGCTGGTTGTTGTGTTTGTGTGCAGCTGGAATTGGATGGTGGGCGGCATCAGTACAGACGAGTCGTCATGGCGCTCACAGAGAAAGACATCTTGCTGTTCCAGGCAGTGCCGTGGACGTATGAGAGCTGGACCTCTCCTCTCCTGACCCATCCACTGCTCGCTACACGGTCAGGCTCTTACTTTAAGCTTAATGTAGTGTAAAAGCAGTCTATTTTTAAAATGGTTCAGCCTCTGAATAAAGTCAAACTGTTCTGTCCGTAGGCTCGTTCACTCAGGCAGCGTCCGCAGCTCTCCTGCTCTGGGTGGAGATTTGGTGTTCGCTACACGTACAGGCACAGGTCGAGGCATCGAGTCTCATGTGTTTCGCGTGGAGACGCATTGGGATCTGTCCACATGGACACGTGCGCTGGTGCAGGGTGGACATTTGGCTGCTGAGCTCATCAAAGAGGTTTCCATAGGTGTGTATGTGTGTGTGAATACGCGAAGCAGAATCTACCCTTTGCATTAATCCACCGGTCCTAAAAACTTCACTGACCAGTCCTTCTCTAGCAAACGTGGCCACCCTGTATTATTATTGGACGGCTTGTGTTGCTTTTTCTTGTAATGAAAGTCCATAGAAGTCTTGTGTGTTCGAGTAGTTTGCGTGAAATGAAAATTTGCCATATCTTTTTTCTAAATGCATGTTATAGATCTTGTTGTGAACAATGCGTTGGTTTAATCTCATAATTTTTAATCAAAGTGTCAAAACTCATGTCCCTGACTTCTTCTGGTGATGTATGCAATCATTTTATCCTGCTTAAATTTCACCCCTGCAAGCTTTAAACAGGGTTCGCACAATATGTTTAAAGTGCTTGAAATACTTGAATTTGACTTTTTGAAATTTACGGCCTGGAAAAGCTTTGAAAATATTAATATTCCTTGAAAATCATACTTTTTTTTTTTTTTTGCTTATTTCAGTTAATGTTAGAAAACAATCAAGCCAAGCCAGTAGTGTTATGTAAACGTGGCTGAAGATGTGAAAAGAGGAACAGACAAACTAAATCAATTGAGTCATTTACAAGTGATTCACTAGTAAAATTCCAGATCCAATTATAATAGCCATTCAATTTTCGAATTTTGACATCGCTTGTAACGATCTTAAAAAGCACATAGTGATGGGTGAAGCGGAGCTTTTCGAAACTCCTAATCAGTTAAACCATTTAGTTGCAAAATGATTCGTGTATCATGAATCTTTTGATTCAGATGGGGACTCAGATTGCGTATTGCGAATCATTTGATTTACATTGGAACGGGTTTGTGAATCATTTCGAGAATTGAATGATTCAAATCAAATGATTTGCAATGCCCAATTTGAAGTCCCGATCTAAATCAAATAATTTGCGCTAAGCAAAGTTAAAAGTCAGATGATTCGCGATCAGATTTAGATTGGAACTTTGGAGTGCGGATCGTGAATCATTTGTTTTTTTTTTTTCATTTATTTATTTATTTTTTTAAACAGTAGAAAAAAATATCAAACTATTAAGGCCGTGCAGTTCTAAAAACAAAAAGAAAAAAGAAAGTATACACAAACACAAAATTGAAAGGAATTATTTTAATTAGTATATTTTTATTTATCTGTTTCTCTTTTTTAGAATTTGAAATAGAAGACATTGTTTGATAAGTGAGTTCTCTGATTGAAGTCCATGAAAACAAAAAAAAAGTAGTGCTTAAAGTCCTTAAAAGTCCTGGAACTTCATTTGACATTGTCTGTATGAACCCTGTTTAATTGAGAGTTAATTTAATTTAAATGAAATTTTACAGAACATATTTATAAACATAATAGTGGCACAAGCTACTCAGAAATGCAATCTTTTTAATCTCTTTTCTAAACTGAATTTCTAAAATGAATTTAAAGGAAAATGCTAGGTTTAGTATAGGTTAAGCATCCTCATCAGGTTTAAATTGTTGCATTTGTTGTACAATTTGAAATGGTTAATATGCTTTTTTTAACACAAAAAATCTTAACAAGCATATTTTCACACCTCGTGGCTAGATGTTTGCTTTTTTCTTAAAATAAAGGAGGGACACAACAAAATAACGTTTTGTGGTAATCAACATTATGCCATAAGTGGAAGTTGAACTCATTGAAACTGGAATATTCCTTTAAGAAATGCAGTGGATTAAACTTAATTTATTATTCCTTGATGTTAGCTAGACTTCAAAGTACCATATCGTAATAATTGCAATGAAACGATTCCGCTATCAATCTCGCTCCGGTGTAATTTACAGATTTCCTTAAAGATAAACACTAGCTCGAATGCTCTGCAACGTCGTACTTTATTTCAGTTCTTGTAAGATTAATATCTGTTCAATTTGTAAGCATATAAACATTGTAAGTAGCGAAGAATCACATTGTTCATGGAAACATCTAGATTCATTCCTGTTGGACGTTGTGTACTTCTGTTCTGTGGCCTGAGGGGGCTTAGCAACTGTGGAAAGAAAAAAAAAAGCTGGATTGAAAAGCATTTTTTCCCCTCTCTGTGGTGTGTAACAATAGCTGGCCTGAGGAAATGTTGGAAATATTCAGTGCTTTCCTTCCTGAGTTCCAGCCAGCAAAGAAAACATAAAATCACATGAATTCACCTTCTCATGGTTCATGTCTGTCTGTTTGTCTGCGCTCCTCAGGCTGTGTGTTGAACAGACAGGACGTACGTCTGATCCTGCATTATGACAGAGGTTTCACTGTGAAGCGGGAATCTGGCGAATCCGTGCTCTTTCACTTCCCCTATGAGCGGCTCAAGATGTCTGCAGACGATGGAGTCAGGAACCTCTACCTGGACTTTGGTGCTCCAGAGGGCGAGATGGTATGACCAGTCAGACATACAGTATGAAATTTACCTGTGATGAAATGGACACACGATTCTGGAGGCCTTAATAAATGGACGTCTTTTGGTCCTGACATTATAAAACTTCATTAAAACAGACTGTCATTTATTAAAGGATTGGTTCACTTCCAAAACAAAAAAAATCCTGATAATGTACTCACCCCCTTGTCATCCAAGATGTTCATGTCTTTGTTTCTTCAGTCAAAAAGAAATTAAGGTTTTTGAGGAAAACATTCCATGAATTTTCTCCATGTAGTGGACTTCAATGGGGATCAGTGGGTTGAAGGTTAAAATTGCAGTTTCAAAGGCCTCCACACGATCCCAGCTGAGGAATAAAGGTTTTATCTAGAAAAAAAAAAAAAAAAAAAAAAAAAAACATGCCATAGGCGGAAGTAGCGACCCAGTGTTTACAAAGCAAATGCGCAAAGAAAGTCAAACGCCCTTTACAAAAAAGGTAAAACAACGATATCAGATGATTTTGAGTTTGGAGGGGAAAATTAGATTTAGTTTTTTGCCTTGCTCTGCCTTTTTGAACCGGAGTACACACCTTTCCAACGTGATTACGCAATGCGTGAAGATGCAGACATGCATCACAGATCAAGCATTTGTGGTTATAAAGTATATAAATTCAACACTTTTTTTTTTTTTTTTGGAAAATGACTGATCGTTTCACTAGATTAGATCCTTATTCCTGCAGCTCTGAAGCTGCATTGAAACTGAGTCCACTACATGGAGAAAAATCCTGGAATGTTTTCCTCAAATACCTTAATTTCTTTTCGAATGAAGAAAAAAAGACATGGACATTTTGGATGACATGGGGGTGAGTACATTATCAGGAAATTTTATTCTGAAAGTGAACCAATCCTTTAAGGCCTCCAGAATTTATGCAGTGTGTCTGTGTAGTTTCTAAGAAATATTCCAGTAATCCAGAGTGACTAGAAATGTCATGTGATCGTTATTCAAAAGGTTTAAGTTCCCTGTATAGTTTTCATAATAATCTCTGTTTCTTTCTTTCTGTCCTGCAGGTGTTTGAGCTTCACTCGGGGCCGAAGCCTGTGGTTTTTGTGCTTCATTCATTTCTCTCAGCCAAACTGGCTCGTTTGGGACTGCTCACGTAGAATCAACAGGAAATGATGGAGGTTCATTTATTTCTTTGATTTGTTGACAGCTAGTGTCTCAAGCAGTGTTTTCATAGTTCTACTTCTCTTCTAGCCAACACATTTGTTTTGGTTGTGTGTGTGTGTGTGTGTGTGTGTGTGTACTGTATGTGTGAGCATGAGTGTGTGACTTTCTAAGCAGAAAACAATCCCATATTCCTCTAAACAGGAACACCAGTCGTGCCTTCTCATCTAGAGCCAACAAGCTTTTACAGAACATTTTTAGGCTTAAGATCGCCATAAAGCTTTGCAGAATAACCCAAATGAACATATTATTCTTGTATTATCTATGTTGTTTGTTTTTCATTTAACTCTCCTGTATTTATATGTATCGCATGGCAAAGACTGTTATATCTGTGTTATAATCTTAATGAATATTTGTCATTCGAATGTGGCGGTAACAGACTGCCATCCATGCAAATATGGAGAAAATGAAGCTTTAAATACATTCCCTCGCGACTGACCAAAAATAACCTTCTTAAAGTTAAAACTGTATAAGGTGTTGAATAGGATTGATTTCAGATTTTGAAAAAAATATTATATAAAGTATAGGAACGTTTCATTAGTTTATCTGTACTCTACATAGATTATAAGAAATATATTTAACACATTTATGACCACACCAGCTCTAGGCCTTGATTTTCTTTTTTTCAGCATTAGATGAGTGTTTAGTCCTTATTATAGGCTTCCCACTGTCACTAAAAACCTGGAAATATCAGAGAATTTTAAAATTCTGATGTCCAGGCTTGCAAATGTGAAGGAAATAAATAAAAACGTATTGTAATTAAATAAATCAGGGGGGGAAAGTCCTATTTCTATAGTCGATATGCATTTTGTAGTTACATTTAGCTCTGAAGAACTGCTTTTTTTGTGAGTACAATCATTATATAACGGCTTTTATTAATCCTTATCCAGACCAGAAAAGTCATGGGGATTCATTGGTCAAAATGTGCGGGGACCATCATGTTTTTAGCACTGATATGTGGCGTGTACATTATATGCCTATCAATATAATATCAGTATAACATCAGTTATGTATTTTTTTTTATTAACATTTTATCTTTTTATGTAATGCATGTGATGCAAAGTGAGTTTAAGCACATGATCTCCTATATTAACCTATTACTTGAGTCACAGACACCATAGTTTGAGTTTTTCAGTAATGAAGACGTTCCTCGTATGTATATTGCATTAGGCAAAATGCACGATAGAAGTAGTAAGTTCTTGTAGAATATGAATATGAACAAAATATGGAGGTATTGATGACTGTATGAACAGCAGTTTTTCGTAGCCATTGCTCAAGCTTAACAGAAGCTATATTTCTAAAATATAAAATCACTTCACACGTGAAATGCAAAAAACACATGTATCTGCACAAGGACCACACGTACAACCTCTTTGACGCTTTAAGTGCCCTTAAACTTTTATAGTCTGTTGTACATACTAATATCATACCCAGAGGGGGAAAAAGAGTTTTTACTCACGTGGAAACCTTCCTCGTTTCATCTGAAGTGTCCATTAAATGAAAGATGTGATGCTTTTGGCTGCATTTATTCATTATTCTTTCACTCTGAGGTTGTCGATCATAGTTGTGCCGTCACATTATTTCCATGTGTGTTTTCAGGCCGCTTACTGGGGACCCACTGCGTTGTGCATTGTCTTAACTATGAAACTGTGTTAAACACACCTGCCCAGGTTTACAAATTGCACTTGTGTAAGTGATATGTTTGGAGCTGTCATCAGCCTCAAATTTGGCATGACCAATGCTTCAGACTATGAATGTACTTTATAAACCCATAGATACATGCCTCAATGTCATTATTTGTTCAGCTTTGTTAGTTAGTAGCTTGATTTTTCTGTATTTTGAAAAGAAAAGGTTTGAACCAAAGTTCACTTGTGGCAGCTTGCAGCACACAATCAAATAATAATAATAATAAAAAAGCTTATTTGTTTGTACATGTATTATAACTCTCAAAGCCTGTAACCTGAAGCTATGCATTATGTCTTTATGTAAATGACATATATAAATAAAAACTAAATTGAAATGAGTGTTATGTATTTTGTTATGGAACTAATGCGTAGAGCTTTTGTTTCCGGAAGACAGTACAGGAGTGAACACTGGAGGATAGCAACTTCCGTTTCAATGTTCAGTTACCTATCCCATTATATGAACCTTCATTAAATTAATTATTTTGTTGTTCTCGTTTTTTAACGAGCAGAGTATAAGTACTATTAATAGGACACTGCAGTGAAACCGCTGGTGCGTGAGATGAAATGACAACGTCAACACTGCAGGTGAGTTTATGTTAGCTTTAGCATTAGCTCATCATCATCCTCATTTAATCATATTATAAACTGAACAATAACTAAACAAATCAACTGTTGTGAGTGATCGTTGATAGTTCACACACGTCAAGAGTGTTTAACGTTGTAAACGTGATGCCACAAATCAGCGGAGACTGTTAAAAGGGTAACTGCCTTTGACATGAGCAAACATGTAAACAAACCTCACTTCAGTTCATATTCTTTTATTAGGGTATTATTGAATAAACAGCAATTTCGCAGAGGTGTCAGTCGAAATATATGTTTAAGTTTGTCTTGCTTTTATTAATTTATTTTTATGAATGGTTGACAGGTATATTTATTATCTGTTAGGCCTGTTTATCTGTCGGTCTACATTTTAATGACAGTAAATCAAATGTACACACATATGCTGAAATGTAGAAGTAGTTACACGATATTTACTTGTAATTTACTGTGGAAATAACACTATAACCAGAAAATATAAGAGATAGACAAAGCTGTTGACACAGTGAAAGTTATTGTCCACAGTTATAATAATAATTTGAAAACTGCCAAATAATACAATTTAAGTTAGATGTACTGAATTTTGCAATTGCTGAATTTAGATAAACTTATATTTTACTCAGTATTTACAAAAACATTTTGAGCACCATTTGCACGGCTATATATTTTGGAACTGTCATTTGGTGCATATTAACACTGCTGTTATAATTTATAAATGTGTTATCAGTCAAAAGTTTTTGAACAGTAGGATTTTTAAATCACCAAGCCTGCATTAATTTGATCCAAAATACAGCAAAAGCAGTGATATTGTAAAAAATTCTTTTGCTATTTAAAATAACTGATTTCTATTGAATATAGGGGGCATTTATAATGTTACAAAATTCATAATTTATCTTAACTTTCTATTCATTTTTTTTTTTTTAGCAGCAAATCAGAATATTAGAATGATTTCTAAAGGATCATGTGACTGGAGTAATGATGCTAAAATTTCAGCTTTAATATCACAGGAATAAATTACATTTTAAAATATATTCAAATAGAAAACAGTTATTTTAAGTAGTAAAAATATTTCAAAATTGTACTTTTTTTTTTTGCTGTACTTTGGATCACATAAATGCGTGGTGAGCAGAAGAGACTTCTTTAAAAACATGAAAAATTGTACTGTTCAAAAACGCTTGACTGGTAATGTACTTACGAATAATTCTATATCAAATCAGACACATTTCTAAAACTTCACCAGGGGATAGTTTTTATTTTATAATTATTATTTTAATTAAATAATACATTTAGGAAAAAAGATGTACATAAATGGTGATGTCATTGTAATGCATTCTTTTCTACAGAGGGTTAAAAATACAATTTTTTACTTATTATATGGAGCAAAACTACAGGTCAGAAGACCTTCAGCAACCATTATATACCAATGGATGCATATATTCTAAAGGCAATAAGTGAAATGCTTAAGGAGGTATGTAAGGATGCATATACTCTAAAGGCAGATAGGCCTGTCAGTGTAACTTTCAGGAAAAAATGTTCAACTGCACCATTTCAGTGTCCAAAACTCAATTTTGTGGCCATCCAAAGAGGAACGTCTAAAAAACAATCAATTGTAAATCTAGGAATTTGTCTTGTTCACACCTTTTTATTCTTAAAATTAATACACAGTCTTTGACATCTTTTTGAAGTCTCAACATTTAAGATTTGTACACTTTTGTTTACTGAATGTCTGTAATTTCAACAACATTTGTACTGTAGACTGTTGTGTTTTTGGGAAAGGTCAACACCGACACCGTCTGGTTTTCATCCAGTGAATATTTAATGACTTAAACACGCAGCCAAACACCTTTACATCTCACAACTGTTCAGGCCATTCAGTATGAATATACCAAAAGGGTAGTTTATTAATAAATAACTCTGTCATTTGTCCTGTTCAGAAAGCGATTGAGCTGGTCACCAAAGCCACAGAGGAGGACAAGGCCAAGAACTATGAGGAGGCGCTGAGACTCTACCAGCATGCTGTGGAGTATTTCCTGCATGCCATCAAATGTGAGTGAACTACATCTGAATGTTATTCAAAATGAACTCAAAATAATCATATTTACCTTCTAAAAATCTTATTGTACACAGGTTATCAGTAAAAAATGGTCATCATGTTCATCGTGTTGTTGAGGCTCTGCCTCTGAAACGACTTTCCTGTTTGGCCGATGTCACCGAGGCCTGACAGGCTGCTGGTTAATGTTAAATAGCAAATAACCAGATATTTAAAAAAAGAAGCATTAGCAGTGGATGCTGGCTTTGTATTGAGAGTCTTGCAAATCCACAATCTGAAAGGGTTGTGTCCGAAAGTCATAAACTACTTCCCTTTCTGTCATTTTTTTTTTTTAATAAAAGTAATTACATTTATAAATGTAATAAATGTGTAAATGTGTAAATGTAACATTTCTTAAGAAAGATTTCAAGACACTTTTGTTTCGCAGATGAAGCACACAGTGACAAAGCGAAGGAAAGCATCCGTGGGAAGTGTATGCAGTATCTGGACAGAGCAGAGAAACTCAAGGAATACTTGAAAAATAAGGACAAACAGGGCAAGAAACCAGTGAAGGAAACACAGAGCAATGACAAGTACGCTTTCATTTGTTATTTGTTCTGCTGGATGCTGTTGACGAATCAAGTTCATCGCTCACAGTGAAAACTGTGTGTATGTGTTTCCAGAAGTGACAGTGACAGTGAGGGAGAAAATCCTGAAAAAAAGAAACTCCAGGAGCATCTGATGGGTGAGTCTATGTGTCTTAAATCAGGGTTCCCACGGGTCCTTGAAATCTTTGAAAGTTTGTGAATCTGAAAAAAATTTGAAGGCCCTGGAAAGTTTTTTTTAAAAAAAAAGCATACAAAGGTACAGGTCCTTGAAAGTTCTTGAATGTGTTATTTCGCCAACACTTTGTGGCCTATGCATACTAGCTTGCTTGATTTATGTTAGTTACATGCATTTACGTGTTGCGTTAAGTTAATGTTACATGAGCCTAAGCTCTTTTCGCTAAAATCCATGCAAAAGTTAATATCAGGTCATTTTAGAATACACTATAGGATGTACAGAATATTCTTCAGTTTTATGCAAAACAGAAATACGACCAATAGAATATCAGACCTCTGTCATATGTGACCCTGGACAAAACCAGTCATAAGGGTCAATTTTTTGATTGTGCATCTGAAAGTTTAATAAATAAGCTTTCCATTGATGTATGTTTGTTAGGAGAGGACAATATTTAGCCAAGTTACAACTATATTAAAATCTGGAATCTGATGGTGCAAAAAAAAATCTAAATACTGAGAAAATCACTTTTAAATTTGTCCAAATGAAGCAGCAATGTGATGCATATTACTAATCAAAAATTAAGTTTTGATATATTTGTGGTAGGAAATTTACTAAATGTCTTCATGGAACATGATCTTTACTTAAAGGAGAAGTCCACTTTCAGAACAAAAACTGACAGATAATGTACTCACCCCCTTGTCATCCAAGATGTTCATGTCTTTCTTTCTTCAGTTGTAAAGAAATTGTGTTTTTTAAAGGAAAACATTTAAGGATTTTTCTCCATATAATGGACTGGTATGGTGCCCCGATATTGAACTTCCAAAATGCAGCTTAAATGCAGCTTCAAACGATCCCAAATGCGGTTGTAAACGATCCCAGCTGAGGAAGAAGGGTCTTATCTAGCGAAACGATCGGTTATTTTCATAAAAATAGTACAATTATGTACTTTTTAATGTCAAACGCTCGTCTTGTCTTGCTCCGCCTGAACTCTGTTTTTGTTCCGGTTCATGACAGTTAGGATATGTCGAAAAACTCCCATCTCATGTTCTCCCTCAACTTCAAAATCGTCCTACATCGCTGTTTTACCTTTTTTGTTAAAGGTGTTTGATCTTCTTTGCATGTTCACTTTGCAAAGACTGGGTCGGTACTTCTGCAGCAATGTAGGATGATTCTGAAATGATTTTTGAAGTTGAGGGAGAAAATACATTTTGGAAGTTCAAAATCGGGGCCCCATATCAGTCCATTATATGGAGAAAAATCCTGAAATGTTTTCCTCATAAAACATAATTTCTTTACGAATGAAGAAAGAAATACATGAACATCTTGGATGACAAGGGGGTGAGTACGTTATCTGTACATTTTTGTTCTGGAAGTGGACTAATCCTTAAATATCCTAATGATATTTGTCATAAAAGAAAAATCAATCATTTTGACCCATACAATGTACTTTTGACTCTTGCTACAAATATGCCCGTGCTACCTAATACTGGTTTTGTGGTCCATATGGCCAAAAATAAATGCAAAAAAATGTTTTTTTTTTGCATAGTTGTGTTTGCGACATTAAAACTTTAACAATGTATCTTAAGGTAACACAATGTAACCTTGCTCTCACTTGAAATGTGTCCCCACATTAAGTCCTTGAATTTGAGGATATTGGACCTGGAAAGTCCTTAAAAAGGTCCTTGAATTTGAAGTTAACCAGTGTGTGGAAACCCTGTTAAATGTTTTATTGTGTTAATCCAAAGGAAAACACACCTCCAGACTTGTTCAGGATCATGCTGATGAGGTGTTTGCTGATGTTTTCAGGTGCGATTGTGATGGAGAAACCCAATGTGAGGTGGAGTGACGTGGCCGGACTGGAGGGGGCAAAAGAAGCCCTGAAAGAAGCTGTCATTCTACCCATCAAATTTCCACACCTGTTTACAGGTCAGTCTGTGCCCTGGAAATCAATGATGTGTCCATGCCATTATTAAAGTTCACACTTGTTTACTTATGGTTTGAGATGTTGTTGTTTAAAAATGTGCTAGCTCATCAGAAATGCTTCTTGAGCAGCAATATTAGAGTGATTTCTGAAGGATCATGTGACACTGAAGACTGACAGCAATTAATTCTATTTATAGAAAATGCATATTAAATTGTGTGAAATTGCTCTTCTTACTGTGTGTTTTGGACAAATTTATGCAGCCTTGGTGAGCACAAGACTTTTTCCTTTCAAAAACGTTCCTTTCACGAAAACCTTTTAGATAGGAGTGTGTGTTCGTATACCAAATGATAGCAAAAAGATTTTAGTAATCTGTGAGTTATAAAGCAACTGTTTAAATGATCTGTGAGTTAAAAAACATTGCCATTGATGTCCCCATTTATTTTAATGGATCAAGTAGCTGTTTATGTGAATTATGTGAATTCACTGTGATGCAGGCAAGCGTACTCCATGGAGGGGCATTCTTCTGTTCGGGCCCCCCGGCACAGGAAAGTCTTATCTGGCCAAAGCTGTGGCCACCGAGGCCAATAACTCCACCTTCTTCTCCGTGTCTTCCTCTGACCTCATGTCGAAGTGGCTCGGCGAGAGTGAAAAGTGAGACTCAGTCTTTGCTCACTTTGCTAACTGTCTGCATGAGCTGCAGGACTCACTGAATTATTTGTTTTGATTTATTTTACAGACTGGTGAAGAATCTGTTCGATCTGGCTCGCCAACATAAGCCGTCCATCATCTTCATAGACGAGGTGGATTCTCTGTGTGGATCCAGAAACGAGAATGAAAGCGAAGCCGCTCGGAGGATCAAGACGGAGTTCCTGGTGCAGATGCAGGGTGAGAAACACTCTGGCAGTTTATGAGCTGTGAAAAACCACATCCTGCTGAATTAATTAAGGTGACGAGGTCAAGAAGCTCTTTTGACGGGTTACTTAGCTGTTGTCTTTTCGTACACGAGTCTTAACGTTACTCATTTATGTCCGGATCTATTTTATAATATTTAAAATATTTATTATATTTAATGTTTATTTAACACTGTTTAATCCCAAATTTTTCCCAGACTTGAAAATATCCAAATGATGTGTGATTAGAACCCTTCGAAATTATCAATAATTATTTTTTGAAAATTTTCTTGAAAAAAGTGTGTGAAAAATTGTTTTATTTTCAGTCACAATTGTGACCAGTGGGATAATGTGTATACTGAATTAACATATTGCTGCAGTCATAAAAATGATCTGAGCCATGCTATTTAAAACAGTTTGATCATATTCTAGAGTTACTATTATAAAAAAAACCCTTATACAAAACTGATAGGAACACAAAAAATACAAAAAATACAAAAAATACAGCCGTCAGTGTATTTCAAAATTGTAACATGAATCATCAAATTTTTATATTAGTGCTACCAGTATTACAGTATCAATACTGTTTACAAAACTTATTTGTAACACTTGAACTTTTAATTTAGTGCTCAATTTTGTCATTGCAACATTTTTGTTTTCACCAGCAACTGCAATTGGATTTATGTTGTAAACCTAAATTCACTGTTATTCCACCATCAACATGTTTACTTATTTTATGACCACATGAATTGTGTGAATTCATGTATTAATACTACACACCTTAAAGATAATGTGTACCAAAAATCTTTGTTAACATACATTACTAGCCTTTCATTTTGAAGCTTTGATGCAGTCATCATCTTCTCAAGGTGTAAGCAGGAGTTAAACTGCTCTGGTCATGTGACAATTTGCACTAACCATGTGAAACTGGACATATTTAATTGAGACCCATGCTGTATTTGCAGGAAGTGCACTAAAACATCAGGCAGTAAGGTTTTTAGAGCTTTATAAATGGAAACTTTTTTTACGGTCACTATTGTCAGCGTGGGATTAAATAGGTTAATATTGAAATAATTAAACTATGAACATCAACAATAACATTAAAATTCAGTTTGATGGTAAAAATGACAAGGTTAGTTAAGGTTGTCTAATGGTAAAACCCAAAGAAAACTTGATATTAATATTCATTCACAAAGAATTCAAGGCATTTGTCAAAAATATGTTTGGCAAATATGTTTATAACTTTTGTTTAATTAATAATAGTGTGCCTAGTGTAACACAAGGAAAATATGTTAATTTGTTTTACTTGTCTTGGTTATGCCACTTGACATTTTTAGAGTCATGCAATTAAAATCTGAAAATAAAAGTAAACAAAAACAGACTAAATGAAATTAAAGATTAAATTTCAGTACTTGCACATGCATTTTAAACTTTGTTTAAAAAAAAGGTAACTGTGTCCTTGTTACACATTACATTTACATACTGAATAACTTGCTGATAACAGTAAGTTAACTGGGTAATAACTAAGTACTAACCCTGAACCTGCCCCAAACTTAGTCCCCATGAAACCAAAATTAAAGTTTTTTGGCTTTTAGTATAAATACGTTAACCTTACGGTTGTCTATAAGGTAGTGTGCTCCAAAACAAAACGAGTTTACAAGATATTAGCGTTCAAAACTTACAGTCTGTCACTTCGGCCAATATGAATCAACGATTTTGATGACATCATGCTGCACTTCAGCTTCTCATCAAACTTTCTGTCCAATCAAATGCTCTCTAGAATCCGTAGCATCCCACCCCCTACATTATAAATAGACGCTGAAGCTGAGGCTGAGATCGGTCACTTGTTCACCATGTTAGTATTTTCTGTACTGTGAATGGCATGTTGTGCTCAATGTAGGCGATAGGGAACGATTCAGGCAATGGTTCTGGTTGACCTTTAACCTTAACCCATGTAGTTACCTTGTACTGCCCAGTACTTTCTTTAGTAATTACACGTACTGTAAAATAAAGTGTAACCCCTGAACCCTATTCTTATTTCTAACCCTAATAGTAAGTACATGTTGTTAAGTAATGTTAGTCAGTACTGAAATGTATAATTACACTGTAAAAGGACACATTAAAATAGAGTGTAAACAAAAATGAATGGACTCACATTCCTCATATTTTCTCACAAACTCCTCTGTGTCATGGTATTGTCTAATGGTTTATGGGCGTCTCTCTTTTGCAGGTGTTGGTAATAACAATGATGGGATATTAGTCCTCGGTGCTACTAACATTCCCTGGGTGCTTGATGCTGCTATCCGCAGAAGGTCAGTCTGATGAATGCTTTAGAAGTACAAAAGTGCTCAAGTTTTAAACTCGCGTCTTTAATCTGAATCTGTTGGTGGCTCTGTGCAGGTTTGAGAAGCGCATCTACATCCCGCTCCCAGAGGAGCCGGCGAGAGCGGCCATGTTTCGCTTGCATCTGGGTAACACGCCTCACAGTCTCACCGAGGCAGACCTGCGTCAGCTGGCCCGCAAAACGGATGGATACTCCGGAGCCGATATCAGCATCATAGTACGAGACGCTCTCATGCAGCCTGTCAGGAAAGTGCAGTCCGCTACGCATTTCAAAAAGGTAACAACAGTACATTGTTTTGCAAATATGGACAGCAGCAGTGAACTGTTTGCTTGTGAAGACAGAAATAAAGTTGCAAGTTTAATGAGTCAAATGAAATTTTTAATACGTAAAAAACGTTCACTGAGTTGAACAGTGGTTTTGAATTTTGCTCTCTCTGCTCATCAGGTGCGAGGCCCGTCTCGCAGTAACAGCTCTCTGATGGTGGATGACCTCCTGACCCCGTGTTCTCCCGGTGACCCTGATGCCATAGAGATGACCTGGATGGATGTTCCTGGTGACAAACTGCTGGAGCCCATAGTGTGCATGGTGAGATCCTGAGATCGGTTGCTTCCTTTCACATTTAGCATTTAGTCTCTGTATAACTCACATCAGTTTGAGTATCACAATAAAGACCTTTCTACTGAACGTTATGTGCTATATATTAAGCAGAGTATGTGAGTGGAATGGAGTGTAAACAATTTCCCCTCCGTGCTCCTAGCGTTTAATAACAGCTCCGCTCCGGCCTCAACGTTTCGCGATCGCGCTCCACTCCTCGCTCACTGATACCAGAAACACCGTTCCGCGTCTAAACTATTTCAGTACGTTTAAAATACCACAGTTCTGTTCATAATGTATATTAAAAGAAGCAAATAACAAATAAAACAACAAGATAGTTTTAAAGTGGCTTATTGGAACACTAGTTTGCAAACTTTTTTCCTCATGCCAAGCTAACATGGTTGTCAGCATTAAAAGATATAATTGCTGCTTTTTGCAGCGCAAATGTTTGTGATGAAAATAACAGTACATTACAGTACTTACAAATTTCTTCTCATTCAAAATCGGATACAGATGAAGTAGCATTTACATTTGTTTGAATGCATTATTGAGAGAGCGATTGCGTGTGGGTAAGTGTTGTACTTGTTTAAATCACACTTTCACCTGAAAATATTCAGTATCTTAAAGGAACAAACAAATTCATTGAAAACTATAATTTTCTGCTGATGTCCATTGCTGTCATCCTAGTCTTCACATTCTTTCTGATTTGAGTGATCCATCTCTATCAAGCTAGCTAAATAGGCTATGTTTAACACGTGAATTCTTGCTAAATGTGTAGTTATATTATGGGTCATTGTCATGAATTGTACTCGTGATGGAGCGATGCTGGAGCTCTCTTGGAGCGAGTGAAAACCACAACGCTCCGACTTTTAAAATATCTGCTCCTCACTCCTTTAAAAATCGCACCGCTCCCACTCCGCTCCGCTCACGTACTCTGATAGTAAGTACTAGTTATTTCATATTTATAACCAAAACAGGATAAGTATAACATATGGAGTATAAAATAGTATAAATGGAATGAAAATATGCATCAGACAGTCAGTGAATGACCTGTTTGTTTGCTGCAACTAAGATGACATTTTTAATATATATTAAAAAGTACTGTTTTCCTGTAAATCACCATCATTCAGTCAGTTTCATGATCTTTCAGAAATCATTCTAATATGCTGATTTGCTGCTCAGGAGACATTTAGGGCCTGTTGACACTTCATGTGTTTTCTCTGATCAGACCAGGTGTAAATGCCCTGCGAAACGCTTTCAGGGCGCATTTAAATCGATTGCTCAAACCACTTCAGGAGGTGGTCTGGGCCACATTCCAGACGAAACTGGAGAAGTGTAAATGCATTGGTTGTTAAAACCATGTATGCAAATTATACTGATCCCAACACATTAAAATAATAAACATGCAAAAGAGTGTTTTACAGGCTATATGGCATGTTATGGTCAGAGATGACCGTGCTAATGCAACGTGCGTTGCCGCAGATAAGTAGCTAAGTATCTCGTAATCAAGCCGACACGCAAACTGCCACAAACGAAACGGAAAGTAAGTTGCAGACGCTCAACACACAATCATCTTAATGAAGAGTAGTGAGACTAACCTATATTTCTAGTGCTAATGTCGCACTTTCTCTTGTTGCAGTCTTTGATCTTGATATTAGCTGCATATCAATAAAATGCAGCGCATATCTTTTGCTTTCATTGACATGAACTTTGCATATTGTGTGGGAATTTAAGAACGGGAAGGGAATTTATATCTGCTCTGTGAAGACACATTTATGTGGCCAAGTGTAAATGGAAACGTTTAACAAATCAGATATCCGATCAAAGAAAACACATGAAGTGACCAGATATAAACAGGCCCTTATATAAGGGCCAGTCTACAGAAATGTTTCAAAGTCAGAGTTTAAAATTGTATAATATCCAAGTTACAGATTTCTAGTAATTTTGCAGTTAATTCTCATATTGTATTTTCAGAAAGTTTTGGAATATTTGTCCTCCCCCCAAATTTAGTAAGCACAATAGTAAGCACTACCGAAACACAATATATGTAGTTAAAAAAGAAGTGTTATATTGACATATTAAGATTTTGCTTACATCTTCCTTGTGAATTTCTGTTTTTCTATTTTATTAAAATGTTTTCAGAGGTAAATTTTGAGAAGAAGTGTAATTTATGAGATTTGTTGTATTTTGAATCCAGTTTTTCTTTGTAAAAAGGCATAAGGTTGATTATAGGTTGATACTGATTTCAAACTTAAAGATTCATTAGTTTGAATATACATTGAATCAAACACTATCATAACGTCTTAGTTGATAATTCAGTATACTTTATTTCTGACAGAACATCCCATGTTTTGGTTGTGACAGCACATTTTCGGTAGTGACAGTGATGTTAGTGACCACATCACATTACAGAATTTTAACTCGCGTACTAAAACATACTCAAATACTAAAAATTTGCTAAACTGTTCTAAAATAAAGAATTTAACTGTTCCCTTTTGTCACAACAGAAACAATGATGACGTTTCAGTAGTAGTAACTGTTATGGTAGTGACGATTTTTGGGGGGGATAACACTCAAAAAAACAAAGATGTTACTACCAAAATTTCATCAAATGTTTCGGTTGTGGCTATTTCAGTAGTGAAAATTTTAGATACTTTTGAAGCTAGCTTAAAGATGCTAATCAGCAAATGATTAGCTAGCACAGTTGTGAACATTTGTACACATATAAAAACTAAATGTTATGGAATAACTCCCCCAAAAAAGTGTTTAATTGTAGAAAAATGGTGTTTGGTGGTGGCATTCTTTAAAGTTACACACAGATCTGTCATACTTTTGAACACATTTACCTCAAAATGATGGGATCTACTCACCATGTAACCAGAGAGAGAGGGACACAGGAATATTTCCTGATCATAAATGTAGGGGTGTAGTTAAAATGACACTTTAAAACAACAACAACAAAAAAAAAACATAAAAACAACAATGGAATAAGATTAAAAAAGTTGAAATTTAGGGGTTCAGGGGTATATATATATATTCATTCATTAATTTTTTTTTATTCAAATGATTTCTGAAGGATCATGTGACATTAAAGACTGGAGTAATGATGCTGAAAATTAAGCTTCGCGTCAGGAATAAATGACATTTTACAATATATTATAATAGGAAATAGTGTATGCACTGTTGTTGAACTGTGTGTGTGTTTGTGTGTGTGTTAGTCTGACATGCTACGCTCTCTGGCGACCACACGCCCCACCGTCAACACAGAAGACCTGCTGAAGGTGAAGAAGTTCACAGAGGATTTTGGACAGGAGGGCTGAACCACTACACACCATTCAATCCAAACATCCATTCGTATGTAGCTGTCCCAACTCAACCAGGACTATCTACTCTAAACTAACCCGCAGCCTGACCGGCAGGAGCATGTGATCGAATCTAACATCTCTAATCGCCCAACACTACAGAACATCACATTCATCAGATTGGAAAGACGAAAGCGCAAGAGAGAGCACGAAGCTTGCTGTAAATTGTTTTCTGTTTACATAATCAGCTTGGTTGAAGTTTTCATTTTATGAAGTTTTTTTTTTTGTTTGTCTCTCTGCCCTTCATTCTGAACCGGCTCTCAGCAGTACAGATCTCACACCAATGAGTATTTATGTTAATTTATTCTTAGTTCTTTTGATTGTTTTGAGCGCAAATCACTTTGAGCTTTATCAGTATGTTTTGTGTCCAGTTTAGTATTGCAGCACTTTACTGTATAAACATGGTCTGTGTGAATCTCTCAAAGGCACGTCTGGGTCATATTTAGCCTCAGAATTAAATGGGGAAAAAAATCAATTGTATATGGAAAGAAAATGAAGCCTATTTGAACAATTATTCACACAGATGATCTTTTTTCTCTATAGTAATTGAGATTTGCTTAATGTAATTTCACAACGCAATTAGGTATTTGGGTAAAGAAAGTCTATTTTACAACTATTCTGCTTTTTTTGTCGTGTGACAGTGTTTTCTGTGTATTTTCCGTTTGACCCAAGGCTGAAATCTGACCTGGCTGTTTGTTTGACAGACTCACCCATCAACATTTCACTTATTTAAAAAAAAAACTCCTGATAAAGCAGATGTGTTGTAATAATGAAGTATGTTACAGACCATTAGCTGTCATTCATTCTGAAGAATAACGTTGACCTGATCTGATAAATAATTACTTTTAAAATAATTTGTGCATTGTTTGTGCAACTGTATTTACTTCAGCCTGTCCAGTCGGCTTCAAATGGATAAACCTGCCTTCTGATAATTGTTCTGTAACATTAACAATTTAATCAAAGGATAATTTTCTCTGAACATGCTGTGTATGTTTCCAGAAAAAAAGCTGACTTTCTATTTGATTTAAGAAGGGGAACACTCATTGTTTCTTTACAATGGAGAATGCTGTGAAGAAAATGAAGAATTAAACACAATGTACCTATCCAAATATTAATCTTACATGCCAACCAATTCAAATAACTCACAAAATCAGCTCAATGTCTTACTGATACTTTTTCTTTTCGACTTGGAAGCATAACAGAGGGATCTGAGAGCAATCATCAGTCGATGATATATAATGGACTGATATGGTGCCCCGATTTTGAACTTCATAAAACTTTTCATAAAAAGAATACAATTTATGTACTTTTTAATGTCGAACGCTCGTCTTGTCTTACTCTGCCTGGACTCTGTATTCTGGCTGAAGACAGGATATGAAAATAACCAATCGTTTCGCTAGATAAGACCCTTTTTCCTCGGCTGGGAGTTTGGGATCGTTTGAAGCCGCATTTAAACTGCATTTTGGAAGTTCAAAATCAGGGCACCATATCAGTCCATTATATGGAGAAAAATCCTGAAATGTTTTCCTGAAAAAACATAATTTCTTTACGACTGAAGAAAGAAAGACGTGAACATCTTGAATGACAAGGGGGTGAGTACATTATCTGTGAATCTTTGTTTTGGAAGTGGATTCTCCTTTAACCAACATCTTCACAACTAACACAAACCTGACAAGAATCATAACAATTTGACCTCCGGCAGCGCTATAACCATCAAATCCCTGCATATAACCGAAGATGACATTTCGATTGCCTTCTGTTCATCATTTGGACAAATAAACAAAAAACAACTGCCAACATCCCATTAATACTTTAAGTAATTTTGATGCTCTTAAATTGATCAGCTACAGATACAATCTTGCAACTAAGGTTGCATACTAAGCAGATCAAGCCCATAATCAACAGCAAAGGTGACATTTTAATATAAATGAATCACATTACAATGTATTCAGTTCAGAAAACATTTTTTAATCTGTATACAAAAAAAGCAGCAGCATTGTTCAAGTATAACTAGTCTAACTATATTTATTTGCATTATTTACAATGTATCTCATGTCTGTAAGTCTAAACTTTAATGTAATTTATTCAGTATGTTACAGAATAAGAACAAAAATGTCCATTTGGAAAGTGAAAAACAATCTCGGTAACGAGCGTCACTCATCAGTTCATCAGGCAGCAGAATGTTATACTTTACTTCTTTTGGACGGGTTTTCTGTCACAGAGCCGCCCCGTTTGTTTCTGTGATGTGGAAACGTGGGCATCAGCTCTGGTTCACATGCTGCAGAGTGAGACACCAGAGAAACAGTCAACAAATCTGCCTAAAACAGCATCTAACATAGAAAAACTAATAAGCTAAATAAGCCTATACTTACGCAAAGGCTTTTCCTTGAAGTAGGAACTTTCTAAACAATCTTTAGCTGAGGCTCTGTAAGACACAAAACATGTAATAGCATTATTACACTGCACCAGTGCACATGACTATTTTACAAAGGTATTTATCTTTATGAAATTGTCATAAGAGGATATTTCATCCACTGTTTGTCAAGTAGATTCATGGTATTTAACTTAACATTTACAATACATTAAAAACCAAATATATAATAAGGCACGCCAAAACAGCTGCCCATTTTCCTATACAGTTGAGGTCAAAAGTTTACATACATCGTTTACATGATTTTGAGATCCATCTTTTCACCCTAAGGACAACTGAGAGACTCATATGCAACTATTACAGAAGGTTTAAACGCTCACTGATGCTCCAGAAGGAAACACAATGCATTAAGGGTCGGAGAGTGAAAACTTTTTTAAATTGAAGATCAGAGTAAATGTAACTTATTTAGCCTTCTGGAAAACATGTATCTTCTGTAGCTTCTGACGGGCAGTACTAAATGAAAAAATTGATATTTAGGCCAAATAAGAAAAATGCACATATCTTCATTCTCAAATGTTTTTTTGGATCTCAGAATTATACAGTCATTGTTGGAAAGGGTTCAAATACACAAAAATGCTGAAAAACCAAAGAATTTGTGGGACCTGAAGGATTTTTCTGAAGAACAGCAGAAGTTTAACTGTTCAGGACAAACAAGGGACTCATGAACAACTATCACTAAACAAAAACACAGCTGTGGATTATTCAGGTAACAACACAGTATTAAGAATCAAGTGTATGTAAACTTTTGAACGGGGTCATTTTTATAAATTCAACTATCACTTTCTCTTGTGGACAATAACTGAATGTCTTTTATGTGAAATATCTTATTCGGGTCAGTACTAAATAAAAAAAATGACATGCATTTTGTATGATCCCTCCTATTTTGGTAACATAATTCACATTTTGCAGATTCTGCAAGGTGTATGTAAGCTTTTGACCTCAACTGTATATACATGCACTTTGTTTTACCTCCGCTGTGGGTTGTACATAAACAGCAGGTTGAGCAGTCTCAAACCAGCCTCTGATAACCACGTAAACTTGTTCTTTAAGTTGTTGTAGGGCTGCTTCCTCAGACTGTACTGCCCGACCAACGGCAGGCGCGAGAAGCCCTAAAATTCAGAAGAAACTCCTTGAGTGGTAAACATTCATGCTGGTTTCAGATATTGTCTGAAATTTAAAGACAGAATACAAGAAAGCACTCTTCACTAGGTACCGGCCAGATGCTCTCATTAGGTGTTCCCAACAGCTGCACGATCAAATCCACCTGCTGGATCTCTGAAGATCCAGGCAGAAGAGGTTTATGGGCAAGAAGTTCAGCAAAGATGCAGCCAACGGCCCTGCAAGCGCAGAACATATACATTTGTTCATCGAGATACACAATGAGATGCACAATGAACTGATGGATAACAACAGAGCAGGGCAGAGGATTTACAAAGTAGACTTAAAGCGACAGACAATGATTACTCTCCACAAAAGTGCTCATTTCTTTTTGATGGAAAGGTTTGCTGTAAAAAAATGCTGCGGTTTTTCATCTCTGTCGGTTGTCTGAGAAACTCAAATATATATAAACAGAGCTGGGTACATTACATCCAAATTGTAATCTGTTATTAATTCCAAAATACATGACAAAAAATTGTTGTCAGTAACGTAATTCATCACATTACACATTTTAGGTAATGTAATCAGACTACTTTTGGATTACTTTTGACCTAACTCATTTATCACATTGATTTAAACAGGATAATCTTGTACCATAATGCCGTAAAAATACAAAGAGTGAGAAAATACATTCCTTTCATTGTAATTAACAACATGAAGTGCATTAATAATTATATTACATAAAGGTTTCCCAAACTGGGGTTCATAAAATAACTGCAAGGGGGTTTGTGAGTTTAATGTAAGGGAAACAAGTAATTAAATCATAATGTAAAATAAATAATTTTAAAATAGCAATCAAAATAATACACTTACTAGAAAAGATTTCGTATTATATATTAAGCTGAACTGTGAACATGCAAATGTGACACTTAATTATTAAAATATTTATTTTAAAATCTCAGGGGTACTTAAAGGGGTCACTGATTATGATTTCACTTTTTTAACTTTAGTTAGCGTTTGTAATGTTGCTGTTTCAGCATAAACAACAACTTCAAAGTTATGATGCTCAAAGTTCAATGCAAAGGGAGAAATTGTCTTTTACAGAATTGTTGATTGACCAACCCTTTAAAGTTATTATATTTGTATAATATATTATATTAGGTGGAAGAGGTTCAGATGACAAAAAGTTTAAAATTGTCTGCCAATAAGAAATAATGTGAATTTGTGCATTTTAATGAGTTTAAAAGACAAAAGCCTTGTAATAATACATAATACAGGGTTAAATAACCTACTGAGTTATATTATATTTAAATAAAAATGAATGTGTATCAGTAGTTAATGCAACGCTGAAACGTTGAAATTATTTTTTTAAATCCACTGGTCAAATGCTGTGTCGCCACCTGAATAATGACTGCTCTTTGTGTGAATTTCCACAAAACTGGACTTTCTGAGTGTATATAAGTGGTAGACTATTTTAGAAAGGAAAATTTAAAAGATAGTTATCATGAAAAATATGAATAAAAATCATGTAATCAATAACAAAAGTAACTGTAGTCTATTTACGAATATTTTAAAATGTAACTTACTCTAATTACAAGTACTTAATTTTTGGAATCTGGTTACGTAATCCAGATTACATGTAATCAGTTACTATTCAGCTCTGTATTATATAAATTGTAACATCTTAAATGCAGTTTCAAGCATAATTTCCAGTTGTACACTTAAGTCTTGTGAATCTTAACCTTACTGTTAATGTAAGAGCAGGTGCTGCCATTTGTAACTTGAATGTGCAAGGTTTCCAGTGTCAGCCGTATCAGTTATTTAGCTGTATCTATAGCCACTTTTATTTTATTTTATTTCTCTATAGCAGCAAATGAAAATCTTCCTTACATTTTGTAAAATAAGGTGCACTTCTTTTTTACTCAGATAGTTATTTTCATAAAGCACAATATTTCACACAAATATTTAAGTTTTCTGACAGCATCAAGAGTAAAATAGTTTTTTCCTATGCTGCTTGATTGTTTCCATTTTGGTTTTAATATGTTCCTAGTCAAGCTTACGCCTTAAGTCTCTCCCTTCCCTCTCTGTTTTTCCACTCTGTCTTGAATAATATCTAAAAAGGTAATCTGATTACATAACAAACGTTTGTCCAGTTCTCACCACATGTCCAGGGCAGTGGTCTGTGTCTTGGTCCCTAGGAGGAGCTCTGGGGCTCGATACCTGTGAAGAAAACATTGTCAGTGATGGAAAGAGGGATTTGAAGGATTAGCAGGATGATAGAGAGACTGATCAGCATGAAGTTCATCTGCTTACCATAGTGTGACTACTCGAGGAGTCATGGGCTGTAACGGGATACCGTAAACACGCGCCAGACCGAAGTCAGCTGTGGAAAAACCATGGGACACCCATCACTGACAGAACACATACAGCAGACCACTGTGTTTCACAATGTGTGGGTGAATCTTGAAAAACTGTCAAGAACTTATTATAGGTATCAAGAAGAAACAAATAAGAAATTATACAAAAAAATACTATGCAGGAGTGAGCAAATATCGTGAGCAAATTCTCCATTCTCATGATTTCATAACAATCGCCTATGTTTTCATTTATGAAAGGATAATTATTTGTATTCACTCACCTATCTTAACACAGCCCTTGTCTGTCATCAGTAGATTGGAAACCTTCAAATCCCTTTTGGAAATTATTAGAAGTTCAACGTTATTTATGTTTAACCATCGGTCTCACAAGCATGCGAAGGAAAATTATTTTGCAATTTTACTGTGCGGCTAAAGACATTAAAATATTTTAGTAAACAGAACAAGCCTGAATGAACACACTATGACCTGTGAAGAATGAAGTTGTGATGTAAATATGCCAGTCCTTTAAGCAGCTGAAGAACTATGCACTTCACCTGTACAAAACAAAGGGGGAAAAGTATTAATGGATATATATTACAAGCATGGTCTGAATGTTGTCAAACTACAATTTGTTGGAGATCTGAAAAATGCTGTAGTGGGAGTTTTCAGATTAATATTTCAATAAAATGATGGACAGGGCTGCAATCACTTTAAATGCAGGATGCAAGGAATATAAAGAGAGAAGACTCGTGACACTACACTGTAAAATGTAGTAAGTTGAATTTAGTTAGAAAAAGTGTGGAAACCAATTGCACTAAAAACTAAGTAAAATGAAATAGGGGGTACTTGATTCTTTACTTTAGGTTTTCTCTTGACTTAGTATTGTTACTCACTGACTCCCAGAGTGCAATGCAACATGAATAAATTATGCAATTGCTTTGCTTTACTGTTGTTGTTTGTGTTTGCCAATTTCATTTGCTGTCTTGTGTCAGTAGTAGCACAACAAAAAATAAACAAAAAAAACTAATAAAAACTGAGTTGTTACCATTGTTGTGATTCACATGCTGAATGCTGAAGTCTATATGTGACTCAAGCACATTACCCCAAATATTAAAAGACTATATCAACCCAGTTAAAAGCTTCTTAAGGTGTTTCTATAAAAAACTGTGAAATTGTAAAAGATCATTAATCAACATGAAAAATACACAGCCTAATGAATTAATTAGAATACAGGTCACCCTCTAAGAGCAACCTATTTATTATTTTCTTTCCTTGAAATCAAAAAACTCTGATTTCATGTTGCATTGCTGTATCAATAGAAGGAAAACTATAGTAACATAAGCTCCAAGAGCCAAGCTCCAACACTATTCACTATAATGGTGAGTATTAAAAACATTTTTTCAGGAAAATCAACATTAATTTATGAAGTCATCTTATGTGATGTTCTCTCAAATATTTCAGTTGTATTGAAAATTCAACATTCAAGAAAAATGAGTGCATGCAAGTAGTGAAAAGTCTATTAAAAATTGCCCCATCTCAGAAACTTTCTTTTCTTCTTCTTCTGTTATTATGTTGCATATTAGCATCATATTAATGCACTGCTGCCTCTCACTGGTTTATTAATGTCATTGGTTTATTTGTGGATACTTGAATATTTTGAAGTAAACGTCACTCAAAGCAGTAAGTAAATTGTTTTATTTGCCTTGAAAGTAGCTGTAACTTAAAGGGGTCATCGGATGCCCATTTTCCACGAGTTGATATGATTCTTTAGGGTCTTAATGAAAAGTCTATAATATACTTTGGTAAAAAATTCTCAAGGGTAGTGTAAAACAACACCCTTTTTACCTTGTCAAAATCAGCTCTGCAAAAATCATCTCATTCTGAGGGATTGTTCCTTTAAATGCAAATGAGCTCTGCTCGCCCCGCCCCTCTCTTCTCTCTGTGGAGTGACGAGCCTGTTTACTTTAGCCGCATTTAGCCGTGTTTAGCGCCAAACTCGCTAACTCTTACGTTATTAGGAAAGGTGATCGCAAAGATTCATAAAAGAAACCCTTATACTAACTTCTGCTGTAAGTGAAGCTGGATCACGAATGAACATAGACGGATATATGTAGATCAGGAGCCGCATTCCCTTTACAAACAAACGTAATCTACTGCATCTTCAGTGGCTCAGATGTCGGGAGCAAATGACGATCACTACGTTCATTATTACATCCAGCAACACAACACCTCAATCGCTCAATCTGGGATATTCTTGTCTAACTTACATCCCTGCTCCGGCATCGAAAAAATGGGGAGGTCGGACTGTTACAACTGATGTGAGGTAAGACGCTCATGTCAATCAACTATCGTGGGAGCGGCCTCTGTCGGTGTGACGCCACAACGACAGCCATCTGAGAATGGCTCGATTTGAAAAAGGGGATATTATTTTTACAGATTAATTAAAAACCACTGCATGGATTTTTATCATTATAGGGTAAATTTGTACATACACTGCCAACACACATTACTGTTCAAACAACATGAAAAAGTGAACTTAGCATCCGATGACCCCTTTAATAAAACCTAGTAAGTATAGTAACTAAGTAAAGATAACTAAAAATTACGCTAGGTACTTTTCTACATTGTATATGAGAATGTAGTCTTGTCAAACCATTCTGGGTACAGGTTATGGGCATTTTAAGTTGCTGGTTTGGTTCCGAAATATACTTAATGTGTACTTTCTGTTATGGTAGGTACTACAACCAGAAGGATTATTTAAGACATTTTGGTTATTTTGGAAGGTGCTTTGAATGGCCAGGAATAGAATTAAAGTCTATTCTGATTCTGATTTATGGCATAGCATTTGAGACTGAGGATGAGGGCATTCATCAAACACACCTGAGCTTCAGAGAATGGCGACTGCATGTTCTCCAGCAGACTGGCCAGATCCTGCTCACAGTAACTCATCACCAGAAAGAGGCTGATTAAAAAAAAAATTAGGTGTTATGAAATAAGACACATTATACAAATACACCAAATATAAACTTGTGTTCATATCTGTAAATGTACAGTATTTTCTTCAGTCACCTCTCCAAATGGCTTCCCACCACCACTTCTTTCAGCTCCACAATGTTTGGGTGTCTCAATCTGAGCAGCAAGTTAATTTCCCTCAAACTGCTGATGGGAATCCCTAAACACAGATACACAAAATAAACACCATTTAAGGTTTCCATTTCCACAGATGTGAAATGTAGTTCTGGTGTTTACAACGAGTGTTGTCATTGTGATTATATTATCTGGAGCTGTCAAGCTCCGACAAGTAAAAAACACCATGAAAGAAATCCATTAGACTTGTATGCTATATTCCAAATTGTCTTTAATTATACAATAGTTTTGTGTGTTGACACACATTTAATATACTGAAGATCTTGCTTTTAGTCCTGACTATCAAACTTTCATTCACACTTCCACATTAAACCCTCTTCTCAATGTTATTAACTCCTGATTTTCTTAGGACAAAAAAGTTTAAAGCTGGCAGTGATCAAAACCTTTACCCATAGAGCTTGATCCTGGACAATTAGTTAATTATCTCAAAGCTGCATTTCCCTTCTATTACAGTTAGATCTTAGGACTGCCTTCAACACCACAGACCACAACAGTTTGTCTTGAGAATTATATCGGCACAGATCCCACCTATCTGATCGATACCAGTTTGTTTGTACCAACGAAGAAACGTCAGACCGAGCACAGGTTATGTATGGAGTACCACAAGGATCTGTATCAGGTCCTCTGTTATTTTCATTGTATGCGTTTCTCCTGAGATGCTAGAATATAATGTCATTTAATTATCTCTACACTGGCTATCTTTCAAATCAAGTATCACCTTTAAGAAATTATTTACAAATCCCTGAATGGCCTAGCTTCGTAGTACTTACGCAATCTTGATATAATCCTTTGCATGATATAATCCATCGTAATCACTACAGGTGCAAAATTCCAGCTTGCTGATAGCACGCTAGGTGCCGCCTTGGTCAGTTTCCTTTCCTTCACTAAATGTTGACGTCTACAATCAAAACCTGACCTACAAGACTGTTGTAACTCAATGATTAATTTTCTACACCCCTCTTCTGACTTCCACGTCTAACCTCGTGAAAAACCAACTCCTGCCATTCCCAAACTGTCACTATGTCTTTCTAATGTGTAAATCTGGGACAAAATTCAAAGAGAGTTTGATTTGTACAATCAAAACAATATAATGTATAGCCAGAGTTTTTCGTTTCTTGCCAGAGTCACCTCTGGCCTGCTCAGTGAGGGATTAAAAGACTGAAATACTACTGTACCTCACTGACAAAAATACTTCAACCTCTAATCTTATACCACGAAAAATCGCTGTTATTTTCTTTCACAGTAAAGAGAGATATCATGTAGTAATCCACTCTGTAAAGCTGCTTTGAAACTTGTCAAAAGTGCAATACAAATAAACATTTTAATAAATAAACAGAAACTTAAATGGTTCTTGCATATCTAAAGTCAAAACTTTAGTATATGCAAGAACCATTTAAGTTTCTGTGCAGCCTCTTCTTTTCCTTATTTGGACAAAATGACATTGAGATGGAAAAAAGGAAAAAGCAAACTTTTCAGTGAATAGCAACTGTCACTTGTGGTAAAGAGCAGTAAACATTACACTATACATCTCCTTGTGTGTTCTCATGTTGGAAATGACATTAATGTGTAAAGATCCAACTGACCATCTTTCTCTTTATCCATTCGCACTTTCTTCAGGGCAACAATTTCATTTGTCCTTGTATCACGTGCTCGGTCTGTAAAACCACAAATCAATGAATCAAGTAATCTATGTTAGACAGCACAACTGTTTGATTATAATGCTATTTATGGATGACACATTACGGATATAATGATCAGTGTTGGGGTGTTATGCCAAATTCTGACCCCGGCCAGATTACTACCCCCCTAGTATTGGTAGGTTTAGCGTTAGGTGTGGGGGAGGGGTTAGGATTAGGGGTGAGGTTAGGATTAGGCAAATGAGGTAGCGATTTCAACGAGAGGGGGTAATAATTTGTCAGGGGTCGAAAATGGGCACAACAGGGGAAAGTTACTTTTAAAAGTAATTCATTACAATATTGAATTACTCCTTAAAAAAGTAACTAATTACGTTATTTAGTACCATTTTATGGGAAGTAATGTGCTCTGTGCTGGCCTTGCTTGTTTATTTTTAACATAAAAAAGTTATACTTTTGGCAAGTGTAAAAGGCTTTTCACACCAAAAGTGAAAGAAAGAAAGAAAGAAAGAAAGAAACAAGCCTTAGGCTGAAGGAAATTGAAAAAATGGAAAACAAAGTAACTAGCATTACTTACTTGAAAAAGTAACTAAGATATTTTGCTGTGAATTAAAAAGTAATGTTACTTGTTACTTAAAAAAGTAATCCGATTACGTAACTCGCGTTACTTGCCCCAACACTGATGATATTTTAATACATATGTGTTTGAAATATTTTAATACATATATTTTAATCAATATAATTGACCATTATTCAGTGAGACTCACACACGATGCCATATGTTCCCTCTCCAATCCGATTCATCTTCTCAAACTCCTTCACACTCCTGCATTTCCCTAACTACACACATCATACACAAACATTATACACCACCATAAATGCTCATGTATCTCTTTATCTCTTTAGTTAATAAGACAGCAGGTCTCACCCGTTCTCTGTGCGGTATTACAAACGTCTTGTCGGTTTTTAAAGATTTCAGCTTTAACGGCTCTAAATCTGTTTCTGCTGTGCTTTCCATCTCCAAATACTCCACATTCGTCTGGATTAATGAAGTGCATATAACACTTTAATCTTGCGTTACTGTACGTTTCATGTAAAGAGAGAACAAATTTAAAGACAAGAGGAAGAGAAACTCCGTGAAAGCTTACAGTTGCTCACTTGGGTCCGTCCCTGTGGACAACAGTCGGCGTTCAGTGAGTTTCTCTTCTCACACAAAATCAAGCGAAGCTATTAGAATGGTAAATGCAAAACCGATAATTGACGCTAATATAGGAAATATATGGCAGTGCATTAACACTAAAAGAGACGGAATGAAAAAGTGACGAAAACAAAGTATTTTAGTTGATTTATTTGTGATTTAAAGTGATAAATTCATTTGCTTTTTATTTATTTATGCTCTCCCGTTGTGGTTTTATTATTTGAAAAATAACGAGAAAAGAATGGTTATTTCATTAAACTGTATAAAACGTGCAGAGTGTAGCAAACGGTTTGCACTTATGTCACGGTTTGGTCAGTTACCCCGATGCTCAGCTACATTGGAGATACTCTTTTAATACTCTGTTAATGTACTACTGAATACTTTTTTTCTGATAATTTGTGCTGTCTAAACCATGCACAAAGCGTGTGGAAGCTACTAAATCATATAGAGAAGGATTTAGTAAGCAGGAAACAATATTTCGATAAACTAAAGCTAACAGGTGGTAAAGATATACACGAGCAGCATTATTTAAGATATTATCCTTATAATTTCACCTAACTGACAGGAAATGAATAGAACACACACAAATGTTGTCAAGATTCTTGCCCTGGAAATCCTGGTTCAGTTTGGCCAACCACAAATGCCTTTTGTTTCACAAAAGTTTTTTGTTTCCTTGATTTTCCTTGACTTGAGTCTCCTTGATTTGTTATAATTTCAGGCGGTCTATAGTAGGATGATTCTATAATTGCAGATGCATTTGGTGTCCAAAGTTATTCTTTTTTCTGCTTTTTTAAAATGGTTATTTAAATTATTTTAATAATGTGTTGCTCATTGAATTACAATATGTTACATCCCATAACAATATAATTATTTCTGTAAAAAGTGTCTTAAATAGCTGAAAATCATGATTTCTTGTTGTCAGAATTAGTCGGTCCATTTTTTCCATCATGTATTACTTTGTAATCAAAATATTTTAGTGTACTTTTGTTTTGGTAACATTTCATTCATTTTATTTATAGAAGCCCTAAAGAATCATTTACCTAATTCTACAACATTTTTTTTTTTCTTTATTATTTTCTTATAAAAATGTGTGTCCGTAAATCTTGTGTCAACTCTGTTACTGTACCATACTTTGCCTTTAGTGAAATTATCACCCATATTTATGCAGTATACAGGAAATGATGTCACTTTCCCTCACTGATAAGATCTGAAGCACTGAAAAGTCTATGTGCTCTCTCTGAGAAAATATTTTAATCTAAGAAAACTTCTTACACCAAGAGTTATTTTATAAAGTGTCAAAACTGTTAACACAATATCAAAAGGAAAACTTAATTTATCATTGATCAAACTTTGTGTTATTTATAGGTCTCTTAATCATGATTTCATTAGTGACATGTGCTTTTAGCCTTTATGCTAGCAAGTGGAGTTTTTGGCAAAAAATAAATGAAATTGTCAATTCTGTTACCGTAAAATTCTGTTACCAGGGTAGAGTAACAATGCTGACAATGTGATAACAGAATTGACAGTCCACCGGACAGTTCTGTCAATTTTGTTACTTTACAATTCTATTACTGAAAATGTCAACTCTGTTTATGAAGTATTCTCACAAAAGACAATACAATTGTTGTTTAAAATCTCATAAACATTATTGATTTATTTTTGCACCCTTACAATATTTCAACAACACTTTGTTTTATTTACTGGATATTGTATATAATACATTTTTAGATGAAAAACATTTGCTCCAAGTGGACAGTTATGTAAAGACATGGGTATTCATTTAATTTTTAAGGTATGCATAAGTGAAATATTATCTCAGTTTCGAGTGTTGAAATGTAAGGACTGTTTGTCTAATGAAACAAGAAGGATTTGTCCTGTTGTGATTTACTGTTATTTCTACACATTGCCTAATTTGTCCGTAACAGAGTTGACAAACCATAAAGACATGCGTTTTTTCATTAAAAGTAAAAAAAAAAAAAAGGAACTTGTGTTTGGCAAGCACTGAATTATTAAAATTAAATATAATTACGTTATTTCAAAATCTACGCCATGTATTACTAGTTCATTCTCTGATAAAGATGGTCATTTTCATGATTCTGATTCTGATATTATCCAGCCTTTAAAAAAACACTCAAACAACACTGTCACGTGGTACTTGTTACTTTTTACATTAGGGGATGAGCCAATGAATAGCTTGTCAGTAGAGGATTCGGCTTCCCTAACGGAAAGGTAACTTTATGGAGAAACAATCATTAACTCTGTAACATTTACAGCCATGACTTCATAAAGTAACATTTTCATTGCATACCTCAGTAAATCAGGCTGTGCCCGTGATAAAACGACCTCGACCGACAAACACCGGACCTCCCATGGGCCGCGACTCTTTATTAGCATCCGCTATTTTCAGACACAGAGGCGTTTCTAAGAGGTTTTCTCGAGATGGAGCTGTGATGATGATCAGCGGCACAGCAGAATTATTAAACGATGAAGGTGGTGGTGATGATGAAGATGATGATGATGATGATGAAGAATCATTGCTGACAGACTGCTCCTCTACTGTGAAAGTAAAAAAGTAAACATGTAAACATTAAACGCCTGTCAAACAATTGACCCATCAAAGTTTTTGTTTACTCTGTATATTTATTATGTGTGTGTGTGTGTGTGTGTGTGTATATATATATATATATATATATATATATATGTATGTATGTATTAAAATATTTATATATAATATCAATTGTATGAATATATATAAATACTCGTAAATATTTTAAAAATATATACTGTATGTGTGTGTATT
>JAHKKF010536397.1:0-23566 GCA_019740295.1 Labeo calbasu
AGTGATTCGAGGAAAATGACTAAGTAAATTGAGAAAATACGCTTAAATATACCGGAGATGGAGAACAGAAACTATAGCTGGCGCTATGTTGCGCATATGTTATATTGACGAGTACCGGTCTGAGTGCCCATATAAATTACAAACAAGTAAAATGTTGTTTCTTTGTTGATTATATAACAACTTGGAAAGCAGACAAAAAAGAAAAGGTAAAAGGCATTATTTGAGACAAGAGCATATTAATATAATAGGCAGAGACCTGTAGCGGAACTGACTTTACCCTGCGCTGACGTCACTTCCAATTTTTGTGAAAAAGGCTAATTGTATCATGACTAAAAATATATTTTGGGTTATTCAGCATAGATGCCTGTGTGAATGTCAAATTCTTAAAAGGACAGTTCACCTAAAAATGAAAGTTACCCCATGATTTACTCACCCTCAAGCCATCCTAGGTGTATTTGGCTTCTTTCAGATGAATGCAGTCGGAGTTACATTAAAAATGTCCTGGCTTTTCCAACCTTTATAATGGCAGTGAATGGGGTTTACAATAAAGTTGGATGGATGAATCCATCATAAAAAGTACTCCACACATCTCCGGGGGTTAATAAAGGCTTTCTGACGTAAATCGATGCATTTTTGTAGGAAAAATATCCATATTTAAAGCTTTATATACCTTAATCTTTAGCTTCCGCTAACTGTCGTATGCGTGTTCACGAGAGTGGTGTTCAAACTTAAGTTCAAAATGAAATACTCCAACATTTTTCTTTACAAATCCTCGTTTTGTACTTATAATTCGTAACTGGTCTTTTGTTTTGCTCTCTCCACTGTGCTTCCGCGTTCGTCACCGTGTTCACCTACATCCTCCGTCATCCGCTGCAACAGAATAATGAAATTAAATAATTAAACAAACAAAGATTTTATTGATTATCCTAGTTTTGCATGTCAGTTGGATGAATGCATTTACTGAGTTCAGACAGGCCTCATATAAGTGGGTTATAGGTTCCCAGCATGCTCTGGGGCATGAATAATCATGTGATGGTGACTTTCTTTTCTTATGTTTATGCTGACAAAAGATGCTGTTAGCAATAAACTGAGTAATGCTGAATAATATTGCAGTGCACAAGTGATATTAATGACTACAACACGTCGATGATGATGACAGTGATGAAGGTAGTCTGCTCCAGCAGCAGCTGTTGGGAGTTAGACATGCAGAACTGCAGTGCATCTTCCCTGTCACGGTCCTGTCAGTCAGCCCCTTCTGAACGCCCTGAACGAATCCACCGCCCCACCCTGAAAACCCAAGGCAGACTCCAGATAACACATCGCACTTGTGCTTCACACCCCCGCTGAATTATTGGTCCGTATGTTTCCGCTCTTTTGGAAGTAAGAACAAGGTCCATTATTCACCAGATTTCTTGTTTGACAGCATGCCCTTGTAAATCAGCTACAGCACAGCTTTGGCTTTGGTTGATGCATCATGCTGGAATCATTTTCAGTAAGAACAGAACCTGGCATTACAGAGCAGTGCATGTAAGACAAGTCATTATTTTTTGATTACTGTGTTTCCTGTGTGACTGAGCTTTCCATTGCTCTTATATAGTGCAATATTTGTTTCTAGGGTTAATTCAAGGAAAACTAGAAGTTTTATGTCTTTTGAAACATTTCAGTGTCTATATCACATTCCATTCTTGTTATTTTTACATTTCCTAGTGTTTCTCAGTCATTCAATAAAATGTTAATCTGCAGACAAAACAAAAAAAGCACTCAGATAACACTTTCAGAACTGTTCACATAAATGTTTAACAATAATTATATTTAACAAGGGAGACTCAGACAAGTTTTCATATGTTACACATACACACATTCTCATTTACATTTAGTCAGAATAATAAAAACCATATATTCAAACTTACAACTTTTCAGGCTTAATTTTATTTATTCAGACTATTAACTATATATTCAGATTACTTATACATATATTCATGATTTGCATTTATATATTCAGTTTTTACCTATGTATCTATATACTGCAACTTTTGAAGCAAGAATTATAAGTACATAATTACAATTTACATTTATATATTCAGACCTAAATCTACATATATTCCCAATTTACTTATATCTATTTATGATTTACATTTATATATTCAGATTTCTAAATATATAATTGATTTACTATATATTCAGAATTATAACTAATATTCTGATTTTGTTTATATATTCTGATTCGTAAACATATAATCAGATTTACTTCCATATGTTCACCATTTAAATGTACTAAAATATTCAGAATTTATGTAATTCATTTCATGTTTGATGCTTTATAGTTATTATAAATAAATAGGTAAAAAAAGATAGATAGCTAGATAGATATAAATGCATGTAAAATATTTTAAATGAGATTACTATATACTATATATATATATATATTATGTATTAAATCATTTATATATTATGTTATTATGCATATTTTATATTTACATTTTTAAATGTTATATCATATTTTTATTGTTAATTTATTTCAATTAAATTCATTAATTCAGAGGTTTGTGTGCCCAAACCAATGTTTTTATACGTTATGTTTTTACTGTTTCTATGAATGTCATTGGTGTAAAATGTGTGAAACTAGCCCTGGTCTCCCCTAAATGAAATATAACAACACTAGACTTTTCTCTAATTATCTCTCTTTTTCTTTAACACATTCTCTCTCCCTGACTCTCTTTCTGCGTTTGTTTTACTCTGTCATGAATGAATGAACATAGCTCAGTTTCCCCTCTGATTAAATGAGGGGCAATTTGCCTTGTGGTTTTGTAGGGTTAGCGTTAGCATATTTCGACAGAGTCGAATCCACAGAAGCTTTTATTTGGCCAGTAAACCGGACGCTTCACATAAGCATGCTTTGGCAGTCTGCTGTTTATATACAGACACACTAGCTCATGTAACACTAAATTAAAAAATGTAAAAACCCGACACTGTCTCTCGTGACTTCGCTGGCAAGCGTACAGTCCTACCAAAGTCTTTCTAAGGTAAAATGTCTTTTCTTCCATGGTCTTTGTATTCTAGGCACAACAAATTAAACCGAACAGCGGCGCATTCTCGTAAAGCCCGTCGTTTCAAGTAACCTCCATTATTCTGAGAGATAAGCATCAAAATATCAATACAAATTAGAGCGTTCCTCAGCCAAAATGATTATTTCTATTTAGGGTATTCACATTCTGGATGGAGCGTTTCGGCCTAATTGGTGGTTTGAAGATAATGGCTCTTTCAGAGTGCTGTCAGCCAAAGGAATGGAAGTTTCTGGAAAGTCCTCTGGCAGTTGGTGCATTGAGTATTCAGTGTGAGGCCCTGGCCTGTCTCAAGTGCTCACAGCTGGATGCTCTAGAAGACTAGAGAACTGAAGCCGTGTCAGGAGACTGAATAGGCCTCGCTGTATAGGCCTCTGTCCTTATTTACTCGCGGAGCTGGAACCTCTTGTGTTTGAGCTCAAATTGAGATGCATACCTGAGCACGGCTGGATGAAGAAAGACTAAAGCTATTCATCCAATTCTTGGAAATTGGTTATTAGCTTGATTCTTTGTCATATTCTTTGACATTGTTATAAATTAATTAGCTGCCTTTGGTTTCCCACAGTGCAGGCTTTAATTAAATAAACTGATTTGCTGCTCAATAAACATTTCTTATTATCATCTATGCTGAAAACGGTTTCTGCCGTTTAATTGAGAACTTCACTTCCGGAACAACAATTTACAAATAATTTACTCACCCCCTTGTCATCCAAGATGTTCATGTCTTTCTGTCTTCAGTCATAAAGTAATTATGGTTTTTGAGGAAAACATTTCAGGATTTTTCTCCATATAATGGACTTCATTGGTGCCCCGATTTTGAACATCCAAAATGCAGTTTAAATGCAGCATCAAAGGGCTCTAAATGATCCCAGCCAAGGAAGAAGGGTCTTATCTAGCGAAATGATCTGTCATTTTTCTCGGAAAATAAAAATGTGTATACTTTTTAAGCACAAAACCTTGTGTAGCACAGGCTCTGGGATGCGCGTCCACGATGCTACGATTAGTGATGGGTCGTTCTTGAATGATTCGCTCATTTTGAATGAATCTTTAATGTGACTCGGGAAGAACGAGTCGTCTCGGGGAGTGATTCGTTCAGTCGCGCATGTGCAACATCCTATTAGGTTCTGTACTGGAATTAGTTCACGAGTCTTTGGGTTTGGGTGAGTTGTTCGTTYATCTTATGGGGCTGTCACGTGATGCTGATTTTGCTAAAATGAACGAAATAACTCGAAAAAAGATTCGTTCATTTTGCTAAACGAGACTCAAAGGTCAGAGTCTGTAAAATGATCCGAACTTCCCATCACTACTACGAATCACGTCTAAGTTAAAAAAAAATGAGCGATTGTTTCGCTAGATAAGTCATTTAGAGCCCTTTGAAGCTGCATTTAAACTACATTTAGGAAGTTCAATATCGGGGCGCCAATCAAGTCCATTATATGGAGAAAAATCCTGAAATGCTTGCCTCAAAAACCATAATTCCTTCACGACTGAAGACAGAAAGACATGAACATCTTGGGTGACAAGGGGTGAAATTATTTGTAAATGATTTGTGAATTGTAGTTCTTGAAGTGGAGTTTTACTCCATTTAGTGGACTTCAATGGTGGCCAATGAGTTGAAGATCCAAATTGCAGTTTCAAAGGGCTCTACACGATCCCAGCTGAGGAATAAGGGTCTTGCCTAGTGAAACGCATGTTCACTTTAGAACAAACACTGGGTTGGTACTTCCTCCTACTGTACGTCACGTGTGACCTTTCCAACGTGATTACGTAATGCGTAACATCGTGAATGTAGAGCTACTGCAAGACAAGCATTTTTGGTTAACAAGTATATAATTTTTTTTTACTTTTTTTTTTTTAGAAAATGACCAATTGTTTTGCTAGACAAGACCCTTATTCCTTGACTGGGTTCATATAGAGCCCTTTTGAAGCAGCATTGAAACTGCAATTTGGACCTTTAACCTGCTGATCCCCATTGACATGCACTATATGGAGAAAAATCCTGATTCCTTAATTCGACTGAAGAAGGAAAGACATGAACATCTTGGGTGACATGGGGTGAGTAAATAATAAAAATAAATTAATACATAAATAGACGGACAGTAATCTTTACAATGGCTCAGTCATTCTTCTCAAATGAAATGATCTATCTCTCCAATTCTCTACGCAGGACTGAAAGTTATTTACCAGAGTGCACTGCCTGTCCGATTGCCTGACCCCTTCACCTCATAATCACCCACCTCTGACAAGACAACAAGTTTGTCTCTCCCTTTCCACCACCCTGATCTGAGACCTGTTCCCCTGATGACACCAGCGCTCTCATAAAATGCTCTCAATAGTGGTGATTTTGCCATTGATTGCTGCAGCTGCACAGCTTATGGCCATCCAGCCCTGAGGCCCCTGTTATAGATAATGGGATAATGGTTGCCACCTTCTGAACACTTGTGCCCAACAGCGGTGAGAGATGCTGCACGGTACAACATTTGCTGAAAATAGAAGAGGAATACGTGTTTCTTTACCGTCATCCTTAATAAATAAAAGTATCAATTTCATCTTTTTAAAAAATCGTATTCACCCCAAATTTTTGAAACATGGTTTCTACAAAAATATTAAAGGAGAACCAGAATGTTTTCCTCAGAAACCTTAATTTCTTTTTGAATGAAGAAATAAAGACATAACTAATCAGTTAATTTAATAATTATAGGAGTAGTTCACTTCCAGAACTAAAATTTACAGATAATGTACTCACCCGCTTGTCATCCAAGATGTTCATGTCTTTCTTTTTTCAGTCGTAAAGAAATTATGTTTTTTTGAGGAAAACATTTCAGGATTTCTCTCCATATAATCGACTGATATGGTGCCTGTGAGTCTGAACTTCCAAAATGCAGTTTAAATGCAGCTTCAAAGGGCTCTAAACGATCCCAGCCGTGGAAGAAGGGTCTTATCTAGCCAAACGATCGTTTATTTTTATAAAAATAATACAGTTTATATACTTTTTAATGCCAAACGCCCGTCGTGTCTTACTCTGCCTGGACTGTTTTTGTTCCGGTTCATGACAGTTAACGTATGTAAAAAAAAAAACCTCCCATCTCATGTTCTCCCTCAACTACTAAATCATCCTATATCGCTGTTTTACCTTTTTTGTTATGGGTGTTTGATCTTCTTTGCATGTTCACTTTGCAAAGACTGGGTCGGAACTTCTGCAGTGATGTAGGATGATTTTGAAATGATATTTGAAGTTGAGAGAGAAAATACGGTCTGAGTTTTCTGACATACCCTAACTGTCTTGAGCCAGAATACACAGAGTTCAGGGAGAGCAAGACAAGATGAGCGTTTGAGATTAAAAAGTTTTTACATTGTATTTTAAAAATGAAAATAACCGATCGTTTTGCTAGATAAGACCCTTCTTCCTCGGCTGGGATCGTTTACAACCACATTTGGAATTGTTTGAAGCCGCATTTAAACTGCATTTTGGAAGTTCAAAATTAAGTTATACTCTTTCTTTTAAAATACCTTCAGATGTTTATTCAAATTCATGTGCACTTAGTGCTTGGCTTCTCTTGAACTGAGGCGCTACAGCGATCTGTCACTCCACATTAATCAGTGCCAAAACGGCATTTATTGTTTGAATATTGTAACAAAATGGGCAGAATTTGAATTTGAGACCATGTTTTTATATAATAGAGGTCAAAGCTTATTGTGATTTATTGGATGGGAGCTGCGCTATACAATGTTCCATTCATTAACTAAACAAAACAGGCTAGACTAATCGATTCTTGGGACTCTTTAAGAACCAGTATCGTTTTGTAAAAATTAAAATTGATTAAAATTGAGAAATCAATATTTTTACTCAACCCTATGAAACGATGTTGGGTCGCATGTAAAAACCAGGCGTAAACAGCGATATATCTCGGCTGTCAACTTGTGATTTGAATACCTGGTGTAATTTGGTCAAAAGGTTAAAAGAATCACACATGACAAAAGTAATTTCTTTACGCACATGTGCCGTCATGACAGTTCTGCTTGGATGGGAGACAAAAAAAGTACAGCTCAAACTTGAAATATGCTTTGTGCAACGTGATTGATTGCTAAATAAATATGTAAAATCATGTTGAACGTACATGCCAGAGCGATGCGATTGCTTTAGCAATGTTCTCCTTAGTCAGTGTAACCGGGTGACACTTTGCTTTGTGTACACACTAGATTTCTTTCCTTAAACCGAACAAGATTTATGCACAAGTTCTTTCCCGTGCAAAAAGAAACAGAAAATTCGCTGTTTGCTTTGACAAAGTCGTACAAAGTTTTGACAAATGCTTTCCTTTTGATATTTGGCTTGGGCTCACGGATTCCAACTACAAAGTCACCCCTCTCTTTGAACTGCGCAAATAATGGACTTTTGAAACGGGTTCATTACACCATGCTAATTTCTATTATGAGCGATTAAACGCAGCTCCCCCCTCCTCCCTATCATAGCCGTCGCCAGGAGCGGAGCTCTCAGTAGGGGTTCCGGTTCATTTGGGCTCCACTCCCACCCCTCCCTCCGGTGCGACTATTCAGCCGACCAGGCCCAATCTATTCAGCGCAGCTCTATTCAGGTCTGGGAAAAGAAAGAGAGCCAGCGAGAAAGAGAGAGCGAGAGGAGAAAGAGGAAGAGAAAGAAAGGTTTCACAGCTGCAGCTGCTAAACGCAGGGTTTGGGATTGCCGGGCATGCGTGGGTTTCAGACCACTAAAGGGCTTTGGCCCCTTCTTCTCATCTCCGTCTTCGTTCTTTCTCTCACCTTCCCTCCTTTATTGTGCCTAATAAAGGACAAGAAGAAAGAGGAGGAGGAAGAGGAAGAAAACAAGAAACATGGTGTTCTAGGTCATTTGAATAGGGTTATATTCCTGGTGGGGTTTTCTTAGTTCAACTTTTAAAGGAATAGTTCACACAAAAATTACTTACTTTTTCACCCTCACGCTGTTTTAAACCTGCATGACTTTCTTTCTTTGCTGGAATAACAAAAAAGATTTTTTTTAAAAACGTTGCGATAACGTCTACTGTAGTTACAATGAATAAGGCAGGGAGCATTCAAGCTTCATAAAACCACCTTAAAAGTATAATATAAGTATAATCTTGTGACATATTCCAAGTCTTCTAAAGTCATTCAATAGCTTTGGGATTGAAAAACAGTCATTTTTCTGTTAAAATGTTTCCTCCAGTAGACTGTTAAAGAAATAGTTCACCCTAAAATGAAAATTTGCTGAAAATTTACTCGCCCTCGGCCATAGGAGATGTAGATGAGTTTGTTTCTTTGTAGAAACAGATTTGGAGAAATTTAGCATTACGTAACTTGCTCATCAGTGGATCCTCTGCAGTGAATGGGTGCCGTCAGAATGAGAGTCCAAACAGCTGATAAAAACATCACAATGATCCAAAAGTAATCCACATCACTGCAGTCCATCAATTAAAGTCTGAAGCAAAAAAGCTGTGTTTGTAGGAAACAAATCTATCAGGGCATTTTAACTTGGCCAAAATACAAGTCCCGTTAAAAAGTCCATCACCTGTTGTTCTCTCACATCAAAGTCACCCACATGTTTGTTTAAAACTGTTTTGGACTGTTTTGCTTGTAAACTGTACTTGATCTGTGCATATTTCTCTCCTGATGTAACATTACATTTCTCTAAATCTGTTCTGATGAAGAAACAAACTCATCTACATCTCGGATGGCCTGTGGGTAATTAAATTATCTGCAAATTTTCATATCTGGGTGAACTATTCCTTTAACTAATCCGACTGGATCATTGATTTTAGACTTGAACTCAAGGACTGAATCAGTCGATTTGTAAATGATCATCTAGAAAGGTTTTGTAAAACGCGTAAAAGTGGCTGACTGAAAAGATGCGAGTATATTGAGTATATGGGCGGTATATCGATATAGACTATTTGTGATCCTGGATCACAAAACCATTCATAAGGGTCAGTTTTTTAAAATTAAGATTTATACATCATCTGAAAGTTGAATAAGCTTTCCACTGATGTATGGATTTGTTAGGATAGGACAGTATTTGGTCAAGATACAACTATTTGAAAATCTGAAAATCAAATAAATCTAAATATTGAGAAAATCGCCTTTAAAGTTGTCCAAATGAAGTTCTTAGCAATGCATATTACTAATCAAAAATTAAGGTTTTTTTATATTTACGGTAGAAAATTGACAAAATATCTTCATGGAATGGCCAGTGGATGATTAAATTATCTGCAAATTTTCATATTTGGGTGAAGTATTCCTTTAACTGCTCCGACTGGATCATTGAGTTTAGAGTTAAACTCGAGGACTGAATCATTCGATTTGTAAATGATTATCTAGAAAGGTTTTGTAGACATGTAAAATTTACTGATTGAAAAGATCCAAGTCAGGGCTGGGCAGTATATCGATACAGCCTATGCGTGACCCTGGACCACAAAACCAGTCATATGGGTAAATTTTTTAAAATTAAGGTTTGTACATCATCTGATGTGAAAGTTGAATAAATAAGCTTTCCACTGATATATGGATTTGTTAGGATAGCACAATCTAAATACTGAGAAAACTGCCTTTAAAGTTGTCCAAATGAAGTTCATATTACATATTACTAAACAAAAATTAAGTTTTTTAATATTTACGGCAGAAAATTGACAAAATATCTTCATGGAAGTAATATCCTATGATTTTTGGCATAAAAGAAAAATCGATAATTTTGACCCATACAATGTATTGTTGCCTATTGCTACAAATATACTCGTGCTGCTTACTGGTTTTGTGGTCCAGGGTCACATTTTTTTTTTTTATAAGCGATATGGTATGAGGCAAAACCGCTTATCGATATATAGTAGCCTAGTTTGATGTGCTGCTGAAAGAGACGTTACTTACGCTGTTTAATGCGTTTGACATGTGCTGTTTGCCTCAGTGCATAACTTACATTTCATATATTCTATATTCTATATTGTATATTTCGTTTATTCTCCATCTGTAAACATTAGAAAGTCATGGAAATATTTCCATTTTGCTATGCGGAGCCTTCTGCTGACTTCTCTCCGCTGACTTCATGAACGAGCGCCGTAAGCGCGTCACCATCTTTAGAATATTGTCATTGAACTTCCGTGTGTGCGGTAGCTATGTATATTTCTATGGCATCGCTGTCTAAAAGTACTTTAGCTGGTAAAGTGGATTTATGTATTGTAGAGTTAACGAAATGTATCGTAAGCACTGTAATGTTTAAAGGAGATATCTTAACGAGTGGTTCATTCATAAATCCGTCAGATTGTGGAAATGCAACCGGAAGACAGAAGACAACAAACGCAGTGCTAAAAAGGGGCGGGGCTACATAAGGTCAATTGAGTAGGAGCGCAATAATTGTGTCATTTGTAGATATACAAGTTAAGAGTATTTTATGACAGCAGATAGCAGTATTGGGGTAATTAAAATATATTGCAATTAATCTGTGCTCTTGTGTTTACTTTCATTTTTAGTTTAGTGAATTGAACTTCTGCTAATAATATTAAAATTTCTGTTTAAAAATTTTGACGGTAGTGTGAGTTTGTGAGGCCAGCTAAACAAGTAGTTAATTCAGGTCCGAATTTTTCTACATTTCAATCCCCAGTGGGCCACTTTATCAGTTTTATCTCTTGAGAGACTCTCTTAGTCTAAGTAAATCAGTGTGCCCCTGTTCACCATAGCCCCCCCTGCAAAGACGTAATGAGCACTTCCCCACAGCTCATCAGCCACTTAAGATAATGTAATGACAATGATAAATCACCCATAAATCTGTGCCCCTAGCATGTGCCATGCACTCATTTGTGGTCAAAGGGAATGAGGATCGTGTAGCTTTAAATAAATTGAATTTCCCTGGCCGGGCTTCCATGTTCACTGAACTCCACTGAAAACGTAATTTAATATACGTACTGGAGTTTCTGTAGATTTGCCAGCTTGATAAGATTATGCACACACCATGTAAGGTTTTGAAGCTACAGTGAAAAGTTTGTAAAACTTTTGCCGTTGACCCAGAAGTGTCATGTTAGACTTGAATTTTTCTCAAAATTTCTTCCTAAATGCTGCATGAATTACATTTCATCTCCAGTTTCCCCGGCTGTGCATTTACATGATGGAAATATATATATATATATATATATATATAATTTTTTTTTTTTCATATAATGCAAAATATTTAAATATCTGCACAAATTACATAATTACACCTTTGGTTTGAGATCATAGTTTACAATCCTAAAAATAACACCCTGCCCATTTTTAAAGAGAAAACCAGCACTGGTATAAGCAGACCTAAAAAAAACTTAACAAAAGAATGCTGCCAAACAAAAGATGCATCACCTTATAAGCTAGGCCATACATAAGTCACCTTTCACACTGCATTCCTGCCCTGTGTCACACAAAAAACCCGTTCCAGACCATCACTTCTTTTATCACGTATTTTGTACTTGGCCCTATTAAAACACTCCTGCTCAAATAAACAAGACCTTCTTGCCGTTTGTGCTCTCCACCCTGCCAGTATATGGGAGGCAGCGTCTATACATCACACCTGAATCTGTGTGCTGATTGAGGACGTATAAACACCACAGAGACGTTGCCCAGGTAAACACTTAATAGAAGCAAGCTGTTAACACAAGGCTGTTGCAACAAGGCATGCCTTCTCTAGGGATGACATCAAGTGATGGGCAACCTGTGCAACACTCAAGAACAGGTCAAGGAGGAGACATCTTTCAACACGTACGATTTTGGCCGGTACGCGACGAGCTCTGGGAAATGAAAGGAACTTGGCAGAAGTTAGCGAGATCCACTCACTTTATTAAACAAACAACAGTGAGAAATGTAAACGTTAGTGTACATACACAATAAAAAAAAAAGTCTGTACCTTCTTGTTTGGACACCTGCACGGGGGCTCTGCAAAGTTCCACTTGACTCATGCCACTGGGCCTGAGATAAAGACACAACTAAGAGAGCGTTTCTTAAAGGGGTCATGAAATGGATTTTTTTATTATTATTTTAATTTGTTTCTTGATATTTACTTAAACTGTTAATAAAGTTTATTTCACAAAAATCAAATAAATATGTGGGTTATACATACAAAGACGTCTTCTGTGTTAAAAGATTTAGGGAAATTCGGTTTCTCATGTCATGATGCCTTTAAAGGAATAGTTCACCCAAAAATGATCATTTGTTAACAATTCATTAACCATCAGGTTATTTAAGATTTTGAACCTTTTATGAAAATGGTATAAAAGATTTTTTTTAAGATGAAACCAAAATATATACAGAATTTGACTGAGAATTTAAAGGGATAGTTCACCCAAAAATTGAAATTCAGTCATTAATTACTCACCCTCATGTCGTTCTAAACCTGTTAGAACTTCATTCATCTTCGAAACACAAATGAAGATATTTTTGATTAAATCCAAGAGCTTTTTGATCCTGCATAGACAGCAACGCAACTGACACGTTTAAGGCCCAGAAAGGTAGTAAGGAAATCATTAAAATAGTCCATGTGACATCAGTGGTTCAACCGTAATTTTATGAAACTACAAGAATACTTTTTACTTTATTAAACAAGTAATTTTCTTCCGTTTCAGTCTTCAACACGCATTCATGAGAGTATCACGATGCATGGTGTGATGCTGCTAACGCAGGAGCCGGCATTCTGATGCACAAAAAGTATTTTCATTGCTTCATAAAATTAGGGTTGAACCACTGATGTCACATGGACTGTTTTAACTGAGTCCTTACTACCTTTCTGGGTCTTGAATGTTTCAGTTGCATTGCTGTCTATGCAGGATCAGAAAGCTCTTGAATTTTATCAAAAATATCTTCATTTGTGTTCCGAATATGAATGAAGATCTTACAGGTTTGGAAAGACTTAAGGGTGAGTAATTAATGACAGAATTTTCATTTTTTGGGTGAACTATCGATTAACCTAGAGTTCTTCATTCCTTTAGACTCTCATGGATGTGCTTACACTTCATCGACCCAGCCGTTGCATAAAGTTTGAGCTTTGTTGATTTTGATGTCACTAAAAATCAACATCAAAGTGTTTTAAAAAATTAATGACTTACGATCACGCTGTCAGTATGAAAGCCCCCTTTTAGCCATCGCTGTTGGAAAATACCAGGCAGTGTGCAGGTGTGATGCAACTATAATTGTCTAAAATGTACTGCTCAGTATAGACTCATTGAATTACAGCACATTAAGACCAGTGCATATGAAAGCTTTCTTCATGCCTCATCTGAAATTCAAACTGCGTTTTCTCCTTTGGGTTTAGGGATTCTCGCTTTTTAGCCAGGACTCCGAGATATGATGAGACGTGCAAGTGTCTCTGCTTCCTATTAACCCAGGCATTTCCTCGCTATAGTGTACACCCGTTAAACATCCAGAGATAGCACAACGTGCTGGCTTCGTTTCACGCCTCTCCGTTTTATTGTTGACGAATAGTTTCAGCAGATGGGCTCGTTATCTTTGAAGATTCCTGCACAGCCAGCATGATAAATTGGCAGAGGACTGCAACACACAGACACACTGACAAAAAACATACGAAACGCAACTCACGCAGATGGAACGGCATCCCTTCCAACCTTGCATTATCTACCGTTTGAAACCTCTGGTTCAGGCCCACTTCACTCTCTCTTTCAGAGAAGCACCAAATCCAGTGTTGCACCATCTGTCCAAAACCTCGCACGAGGGTCTTTCATGTTTTTCCAGCTGTGGATGTGCACTGGATGGAGAATGAGTGAGAGAGAGAAGAGAGAACAAGAAAGTGAAGTAAGGATCTCTCATCTGACACGCACATTAGTTTACTGGCAAACTTTCTCACCACTATAACTGATCCAATAACATCCCAGAGACAGCGTTTGCTGAAATTCTCAGGTGTGTGCTGAATAAAATGTTATGTGTGAAATGGTCCAGAAGTTTAGACTGATTATTTTAATCAAATTATCAAATTGTCACATAAAAACAATCCAACAATCTGTAACTTTAGGTTACACATTCATACTGTCACGTTTAAATGCACATTTAGTGCATACTATTTATAAAGTAGACTTGTCTTTTTTCATTTTGGATTTGAAGTATAGCATTGTTATAGTATTGTTTTTCAAGTTCACTTACGCTACTGATACTATCCTTCAAAGCACTAAACTGTGTCTCTTTATGGCTCTTTATGGTCTCTTGACACTTGTGTCACTTCCAAGTTATTTGTAAAGCAAATGATTTACAGTCCGCACACTGACAAATAAATCATACGTGAAACCATGTCAGGAGCTCTCTCAGAATAGAAAGCCAAAATACCTGAGTCAAATGCCATTTGGGTTAAAGAGGACAAAATGCAGGATCACTTATTTGAGTAGATATATTTATCAGCAATTTGGCTTCTAGTTTTTATCAATATTATGTTGTCACTGTAAGGTTGCTTTTTAATTGAAGCCTATTTGTCAAGGAATTCAACATGAAATAAAGTTTTATGAGACAAAGAAACAGTATTTTACAAATGAAATTCCTCTAGCTTTCCTCTGTCAAAAACAATATGGAAACGAGGACTATAATAAATAAATATATTGTAATAAATATTTTAATAAAATAAATAAAGAAATAAAATAAAATAAATGAAATAAAAATAAGATAAAAAAAAATAAAAATAATAACAACAAAACACTTGATCCTCTACCACTTGCACTCTCTATTTTATTTTTATTCTAACTACTTAAAAAAGAACAAAAAACAGCCTCTAACACTAGCATTCTCTATTATTTTTCTATTCTATCTGCTTGTTTTTATTTTATTTATTATAAAAAAAGTACCCTCTGACAATAGCATTCTCTATTATTTTTCTATGTTTTGATTTGTTTTATTTTTATTTTAAAAGACCCTCTAACACTAGCTTTCCCTATTCTTTTTCTATTCTGTAAGCCTACTTGTTTTCTTTATATTTATTAAAAAAAAAAAAAGAAAAAAAAAAACCTTGCTACCTGTACTGCTTTAGATTAATTGAGACTTGTCACAGCACTTACATTTTATTGCTCTTTTGTTGGTTATTATTGCTTCTATTGTCCTCATTTGTAAGTCCCTTTGAATAACAGCATCTGCTAAATGAGTAAATGTAAGTAAATAAATAAATTTGAGAAAGTCAGTTGTTTATTTCACCTTCCTTCTTCCATTTTTATCATTCTGTGTGTATTTATTAACCTATATTACAGTTAATTATATTATATTATATTATATTATATAAAAACAGACATTTCGCCTTGAACGTTGTCCCTTTAAGACGTGGTGAGAGTGAAAGGAGGCGGCGCAGTTTCGCACTCTGGGTGGGAAAGATAGGCGGGGCTAACGCGAGGTGACTGACAGCTGGGCCCTGGCACGTCCAAAATCGTGGGGCCTGAGCGCTCCAAAGCAGCCAATGAGAGCCAGAGATTGGCCGTCAATCATTTTCCGAGCACCAATCGGAAAGCAAAATGAGGGAATCTTTATCACTTCAGATGTATCCAACGTGGGACGAAAGAACGTCGGGATAAAAAGAAAGTAAAGTCCGGGAGGGGGAAAAACAAGCGGTGGAAACGGTCAGAAGCGCGAGGTGAATTTGTGAATTACAGGAGTTTTCGGACCGTACAACGAGATTAAGATAGGAGCTTCTCAGTTCCTTTAAACCGCGCGCAGTGTTGCTAGAGAGAGAGAAAGAGAGAGTGAACCAACGCGAGCCGCAAAGTTCACAACAGTCGGACGGATTCACGGGAACTGTTTCGCTTCAAAAGTGGTTTATTTTTATTCGCTTGAGTGATACAAACTTCTGCATTCGCAGTTCGGAAACTTTCTATCAAGTCCGTGAAGAAGCGAGAGCCGCAAACTTTTTTAAAAGTGCGGGTTTTCGTAAGGAAAAGTTTCTTTAAAGCGCCGACGATCCCAGATTTTCTTCAACACGCTCGTATGGAGTTAATGGACGCGAGCTACTATGTTTTCACTTCTCCTAATAACGAATCGCTTGGGATCAGAACATTTTAAGAACTTCAGAAACACCGTTGACGATTTAAAGTCGTCAAACTACATTTGATCCAGCGGATCTCTCTTGCCAAAACAAAGCGCCTGTCGATCTCCCATCCAGACCCCCTTTTCAACCTTTTAAGGACAACTGCATTTAGTTTTGGCTTCTGGACAAGTTTCTTGTATTGCCTCGTCGTGATTCACCTTTGATTTACTTACGTGGTGCAGCAGCAGGGGAGATAAAATTTTACTGTGGACCGTTTTCGAGTCCAGGACTGATGCATTGCCCAAAAACAACGCAGTATAATTTGATATTACCGTTGGGTAAACAAACAACTTAATGAAGGCGAATTACTCGGACTCTGAGAAACTCAATAGGTTCGAGCTGTCCGTTTGTGGATGAGAGAGAGATCAGTCGTTAAGCGCTGAGACAACTGGATACAAAATGGCGGCGTGGCTGGGACAGATGGGATCGCTTTCATATCATGTGTTTTATTGGCTTTTGACGCTGGAACTGTTAATCAATTATGGCGCACCGTGTCCTCAAAACTGTACGTGTACGCTTGATACGACCGACTGCAGCCATTTAGACATTACTGATGTCCCTCAAGACTTGCCTAAGAGCACTGTGCATCTGTAAGTACACAAAACTGCCCAGTCCGAATGAAAGATATCCATTTAAAACACCACTCACTTTAAAACAACACTGTAAGCTTTAAGTTCTTTAACACTCTTTAACACTTGAACAAAAGTTGTCCAGGGAAGAAAATGACTCAAAAGTCACAGAATAACAAATGTCACGAAGTGTCATGTCCTATGCATTTACTTAAAAGTTTTTATCATAAAGGGTATTGGTTGTAAGCAGTCTCGAGCCTGGTTGTGACCTGCCAGGTTATGACATGCTAGTTACTGTCATAAGTCTGGAAACTCTGACAGACAGTTTTGGGAGGCCTGCTGATATGAGTCAAAGGAAACAAGGATCACAATCACTCGTGCATTTGCTGGAAAGTAACTTGGGTCTTTAAAATTCCATATTTGCATATTTGTGGACTTAGACTACTAAGGAACAAAGTATAAAGCTTATAACAATTCACAAATGTCTTCATGGTTGTGTTAAGAGTTTAGTTTATGTTAAAACCTATTTTATTAAGCATTTTACAACTCTGACACATGCATTTTTCAGTTATACTTTTCCACAGGAGCTTTTGCCATTAGTAATGATAATGTAGTTTAGTGGCGTTTGACATTATATTTGGTCTGGTTTATAGATTATGACTTAAAATATGTTATTTTCTTCAGAAGATGGCAGGTCTAGTTAGTCTCGTAAAAAAAAGCCGAGAACAGTGGCTGTTGTTGTTTTTATGGTTGTCCGACATTGTGTGAACTTCCAGATATACTTATAAGATAATTTTTTTGAAAACATCACACACAAAATGTAAAAAGCCATTTGAATAATCCTACTTTCTTAACATTTTCCCTCAAACCTGACGTCACTTTTTAAAGACGTCTTTTTTGGAGCGTTAGGTTTTGATGTAAATGTATCTCTGTGGCCTAGACAAAGTTTCTAAGGTGTTATCTGCCTGTGTGTTCAAGATCACAATCATATCATTTTCAAAGGGAACGATTTTACTGCCCAGTATTATCTTTAACACCTTTACTGCTTGTTTCATCAGTGCAAAGATACCTGTTTTGTCTGTTGATTTCACAAAGGCAGCTCCCTTACTGTTCTTGTCAGGTTTAAATGATGGTTATCGCACACAAGTTTCAACACGGAAGCATCAGCGGAGGTCATGAGTTATCTATTTTGCATTATATATTATCCCATTTGTCAAATTTTAGTACTTGAGGGAACTTTGTTAGGCTTTATTTGAAATATATGAAGACAAACACAACCAGAGATGCTTATTAGTTGTAACCGAGGGTGGTTGACATAATCGTTCTTTGTCTGATAGGACCGTGAAACATTCATTACACATGATATCAGGCTTTAGATGGGAATGATTGGCTAGGTAGCTCTGTTGATGTTCTGCCTCAAGGACTGTCTAACCTACTGCTGAGTAATTTGACCTGGTCTGCCTGAGTGCTTTAGTCCGTGGCCCTTGAATATAAATGCATATAGTGATTTTGGTGGGAAGTGTATTTCAGAGCAAACCAGGATATTCAACAAGAAGAAAATCAGGGAAGTTGGACTTGATTTGGCGTTATTGGATTGGATGGTGAAAAGTGGTCTTTATATGACAGGTGGTTGGAGATGTGTATTAAGAAAGTTAATAGGGACAAATACTGTTTTATGTTGACTTTATTGTCATTTCAGCTACAAGTTGTCCAAATGCAGGAAGTTCTGAGCCATCTTTTGTCAAAGATTAAGCACAAAGTAGCAATAAATAATTTATGTATTTTATATTACACTCTTAAATTAGTATATTAAACAATTTAAAGTGCCTTGTTTCAAACTAGCATTAAAAGCAGTTGAAAGAAAACACTGAACAACAGTGCTTTCATTGGAAGGCTGCAACCGTCCAACAGAGGATATACATTTCCTCTTAACTTTCCTTATATATGGTCATTAAAGCGTAACCATTTTAATATTCAAAACCCATTGATAACACCAGCATTAACTGACATGTGTTGTTGTGAACCAGTGGCTCTTTGTCTCTCAAAACCTTGAGGCAACTGTGGTCTGTCATAAATGCTGAATATTTATTCTCATTAATCCCTACAACTATCTCTATTCACATGTCGCTATTCATGTTCAGCGCTTTTGTACGCCTCTCTGGCAGCCTCTCTGTTTGTGACATTCAAACCTGTTGCTTGCGTAACTGAGTTTTAGCATTTCCATGAACTTAAAGGCACGTTCCAGCATCTTAATGTCCCTTTATCGTCTGCTTTCATGTTGACAGATCCAACAGAAGCTGGATTTTGAAGTTATAGGCCAGAGATATTTCTTGGGTTGTCCGTCTGCAATACATCAATCAAGAGTAGAAAAAGCTTCGGTTGGAAAAACCCTGTGGACATGGCCTGAGTATAAAATCAAGCCTTAATACCTTCCAGTTGTCCAAATAGTTTCTCCATACTGCCCATTTTTTCTTTCTTTCGTTTAATGGTTCCCCCGTGGCTCACAGAAACCTTGATGGCGAGTAGGAAGCATGGAGGTGTTGGCATCGCCAACTTGCACACAGCCCTTTGTGGATTCACGATATGGGCCTTAAAACTCTATTAAGATAAAGACTGATGGAGTTACCCATGGTGAGGGTTAAAGGAATAGCTCAGTCAAAAATGAAAAGTCTGTTATCATTTACTTAGCCTCAGGTTGTGCAAACCTGTCATTCGTCTTCCAATGCTGGAACACTGCATCTTCACCATTTCTCCTGTCTTTGCAGTGCATTTTGTTGTATCCTCTGGATTTATTCTCACAAAGAATATTTAGGCAACAGAAACATAATGGGGAAAAAAGACAAAGCAGCCAAAGAATACATAGCCATCTGCAAAACCCAGGTGCTGCTCTAAAACGTGGCCACCACCTTTGCTCACCATCCACTTTGTTAGTGCCAGAAATGTCTTCTCTGAAATACAAGAAGTAGAAATGTCACACTTTTAAAAGGAAAACCCCACACAGAATACACAAACTTCTCAAAACTGTAGTTTTTCATTTACCCTGAACTATCAGTCTCAGGGTGGTTGGCATCCTCATGTCTTTTTTGATGCTTCATTGCAGTTGCCTTTAAAATAACAAATACAAAAAAATGCAGCAAATCTTAAATTCCATTAAAAATGATGACAAACCAATTCTAAAACTAGAAAGGCAGCTAGCCATAAAACATGTTTAACCTAGCTAACATACAATTTTATTTTCTCAGTAGGTTACTGACCAACATTAACTACTAACACCTGAACAAAACTGTTAATATAAGATAAGCGTTGCTCGTTAAAAATAATTTTAATTTAGTAACTTATTTCAATAAGCTGACAAAAGCCGTCGGTTTACCATAGTAAAGTTTGTTACCGGTTAAACTGGTGTGCAAAAATCTGACAAACACTCGCAAATGTACATATATTTTTACCTTACTTGCCGGTCTTAGTCTCTCGTAAGGTGCATCGACTCGCAGCGTAGATGTTCTCCGGAACTCTTCCACTCTCGTGGGTTCATCCCCGGGCAAACCCCGCTGCTTACGTGTCTTCCTTGGAAGCGAGTGGCGCGGTGCGACTCGACAAAAGACAATATAGAACCCATTATATATACTATCTACAGTAGATGCCGACAGTAAAGTGATGCCTCGTTAGGGCTGTCAATGATTAATCGCGATTAATCGCATACGAAATAGAAGTTTAAGTCTGCCTAATATATGTGTGTGTACTGTGTGCAATTATTATGTATATATAAATACACACAAATTAATGTGTGAGAAATATGTTATTAATATACAAAATGATTTTATTTATATATAATATAAATTATATAAAAATGATAATAAATACATATGCTTGTAAATATTTCTTAAATACATACATGAATGTGTTTGTATTTGTATATACATAATAATTATACACAGTACACACACATATATTAGGCAAACTCAAACTTTTATTTTGTATGCGATTAATCGTTGACAGCCCTATGCCTCGTTATATTTCTGATGTACTCCAAGCGCTCGTGCTGTGTCTAAAATGAAGGACAAACGGATTTTCCAATCATTACAAGCAAGATTCTGTAATGAGTCTGGAGAGCAAAATCACCATTTAACATTCTGTGAAAGCGTTACTGACAAACTACCCCTTAACCCCATACTGCGTGTAGTTTCCAGAAGTTTTATGGCATTACGCCGAAATGTGTAGGGGCATTGGTCAATATGTATATTATGTTGATCAAGCATTGAGCAGGAACATTAAAAATTCAGGTTTTCTTATATCGGTATTTTTCAGATTCTTTTAACCCAGCATTTTTTTGCAACACATCCAGTTGTCAGTCCCAAGCTTTTGCGGCGTTGTAGACATGGTGTAGGGCAAATCGTGTCAATCCAAATATAAGAAATGATAAAAATAAAACAACCTCAATAGAACGCCGCCAAAGAGGCCGTTACAGCAAATACAGTAGTATACAGCAATTTGTAAAAATACAGTAAGTCTCTGTATGTAGGGTCTGACGTCACAGAAAATTCCCATGATGCAATGGTTATTACAGTTATTTACTGTAAAGAAAATTTGCAGTATTATACTTGGTGATATACAGTTAATAACTGTAGAAACTACAGAAATGTCTAACTATTGCTTAAAAATTACTATATTTCTTGTTTAAAATGAACCTAAAATAGGTTGGAAATTAACATTTATTAATATGTTCAATAAAGAACATTTATTAAAAAGGTGAATGTTCACCTTTTGATTATCGCTGATGCCTCTAGTAATTATGTGTCTATATGTTTTTATTTATAACCTAATTTAGGTTCATTTTAAGATGGCCATATAGCATTTTTTAAAAAATAGTTGAGTTAAATAAACTACCCAGAAGGTTGGGTTAAACATTGAACCCAACTGCTGGGTTAAAATAACCCAGTCGCTGAATTTGTCCATATTTCACCCATCGCTGGGTTGTTTTTAACCCAGCATTTTTTTTGAGTGTATGTTCCACAGAAAAAAGTAAGTCATACAGCTTTGGAAATATATGAGGGTGAATAAATGATGACAGTTTTCATTTTTTGCTGAACTGTCCCTTTAACCTGAGTGCGGAGGAGACGGTCGAATTAACTGATGAATGTTATGAGTAATCATATTGGCTTCATCGTTGCATGACACAGTCCTCCAGACGCTCCATCTGTGAATTTGAAAAAGTTGTCTGAATTCCTTGTGAATTACATTTTTTTTTTTTTTTTTTTTAACATTTCCTGCATTTGATCTGTCTGAAGTATAGAAATGGCAAAAAATTAAGTAATTTTGGTTTTGATTATGGAAATTTATGCCTGTCTTACATTCATCACGACTGATGAGATCCGTTTTTGATTAAACAGCTATTTGACTTTGTCTGTTTATTCAGCGTGCTGTGAAGACCGAGGTGATGAAAACAGTTTGCCTTGATATAACGAGCCGTATGAGTCTTACTTCTCAAAGTAAACTACAGCGACCCTTTGGTGGCCCTCCTGATTGTTTTGAAAGCAGAGGGGGTGGTGGTTGGTTTGTATGTGCAACCTGGGTTGCCACATGTGTGAGTGTAGTTTGGTCACTTGGTAAACAGCCCGCCAGATTTTTCTCACCATGATGTGTTTTTTATGCTTTGTGGGGGACGGTCTTTTCTTTACGGTCCCTGTCACCTGTTGCGGAGCCGCTGCGCATACCTGAAAGTTCAGGGTGCGGTGTTTCTTTGGCCTGACTACAAGAGTTAGTTCAATGTCACGGTCCATTGCTTTCCATTGACGAAATTTCTAGATGTTGATCTGCTTCTCCGACCAATTGTTTATTCTTTCAACGTGTGGAAACCAGTCAGCGGTATGTCATCAGCAGTCGAACTCGTTTTGATGCTTGTTCATTTCATTTTCTGAGCAGTATGCTTTATTAATCCCGTTGCTGTAGACTTGGGTCGCGTTCAAAAAAAGCAACTTGCATTCTAGATTTTTGACAGCGTAACGCATAACACATGTAAAAGCTGAACTGGTTTGCTCCAGGTGTGTGTGGTAGCCTGGAGCGGAGTTTGCTTGCGTTATCGGATTGTGAGTTAAAGGAGTGCCTTGCCGTGTTTAGCTTGGCCTGCATGGCACAGAGGTTAACGGCACCTTCCGTTAGCACAGCTCATGAGGAGTTTCCATGCATCCAAGGACTTTTTATCCATTGATTTACGCCTAGGCCTTTTCCAGCCAGCTAAAATGCAAGCATTAGCTTGCGTTTGTGTCTGTTAATGCGCACAAAAAAAAAAGCCGACAGGGCGAATGTCTTCCAAAATGCTGCTTATGGCAATTTGGACTAGTTTAGATGTAGACGAGTGTTGTTATGTCTCGGTTGGGGGAATGGCAGCCACACTAGTACCAGAATCGAAATTCCAACAGGATCAAACAAATATTCCAGATTCTCTTTCTGTTGAGACACATTTGAGCACCTCCTTCTCTCCCCTCCTTTGTTTAAGTGTCTACGAAGTGATGGATGACTCATCTGTGAATTCTGTACATCTGGTAAGAGTTTGGAGATCTGGAAAAGACATAAAAAAGAGTGAAAGAAAGGGGAGGGGTGAGAGAATTGGAGAGTAACAGGCCTTATAGAGCACCCCCAGCACATTTGGTCTGGAGAGCAAAATCACCATTTAACATTCTGTGAAAGCGTTACTGACAAACTACCCCTTAACCCCATACTGCGTGTAGTTTCCAGAAGTTTTATGGCATTACGCCAAAATGTGTAGGGACATTGGTCAATATGTATATTATGTTGATCAAGCATTGAGCAGGAACATTAAAAATTCAGGTTTTCTTATATCGGTATTTTTCAGATTCTATTTTTGTTATCGTTTCTTTTTTCTTTTTCTTTTTTTT
>JAHKKF010536398.1:0-11979 GCA_019740295.1 Labeo calbasu
AAGACGTTCATAGAAACACTAAATTACAAACAATATCACCACCAGTTCAGTCAACATGACAAACATGCATTCATACATGGTTATTCCAATTACTAAAGTTCTAATGGCTAAAGTTGAATGCTAATTATATTTATAATATTATATCAGATATTTAATATTAGTCTGGTGAGTAAACTAAAAATGTAATTAATTTCATTAAAATTTCATTCATTTAACATATTTAATATTGGGGTCATCCAATTTATTTAATATATTTATTTATTTATTTTTTTTAAAAAAGCAACACAATAGGTACTTTCCCTGGTAATTAGTTACTTACTTTGCCTGGTAATTAGTTACTTTTATAATGATGTAACTCAGTTACTATTTGTGAGAAGTAACTATAACTAATTACTTTTTTAAAAGTACGTGCCCAACACTGGGTAACACGTAACATTTTAATTATATTTTGCTAAAATGAACTAAATGACTCGAAAAAAGATTCGTTAATTTTGCTGAACGAGACTCAAAGTTCCGAGTCAATAAAATGATCTGAACTTCCCATCACTAATCTACATTAGTAACATGGCACTCACCCCAACGCAGAGGCTTGAATACTTGGTACACAATACACGATGACGGTAACATTCACAATTATGTAATATTTCTGAAAGCACCAATGGTGCTTTTTAAACTGAAATATGGGGAAAAGTATGCTTTTCTTCTTTTTTTTTGTCCTCGCTTGTCATATTTTTACATTGAGTACAGGCCTAGTTATCATTTTTATTGCATGGAGCCTTATAGTAAGCAATAAAATGAGAATACATATGACTTTGAAGTATACAGATAAAGGGAGAATAATATTTTTTGCTTTCTTTGAGGCAGCTACATTGACTTGGAAATTGCAGTTCAGTGAGCATGTCGATTCGGTAACTGAACTCACTGTGATTTGGTGAGTCAGACTGGTAACTCCTCACCATGTGAGGAGTTACTAAAAAGAAATTAGTCATTTGACTATACAGGTCCCAGTCTTCTATATCAGTGAGTTTTTGATTCACTGTTCATTTCATGTTGATTCACTAGTTGCTCTGACAGATTCAACAAGCTTCCCAACGATACCCCTGCTGAAAAATCCAGCGTTTGCTGGTTAAGTATGTTTTGAAGCATGGCCGCCTGGTTTGAGCTGGTTTAAGCTGATCATGAGCTGGTCATGAGCAGGAGCTAGTTGCTTAGGACCATCTTAGGACCAGCTAAGAACCAGCTTAAACCAGCTCAAACAGCAGCCATGCTTCAAAACATACAGTACCTAACCAGCATATGCTGGGTTTTTCAACAGGGACAGGGCAGTATTAATAAGGTACATAATTCACAATGTCAGAATTCACAGTTTTGATAAAACATTAAGAGAAAAGTACCTAGATGACTTCAGGGGCAGTTCAAAAGTGTGCATCTGATGGACACTTTACTATTTCATAAGGCCACAAGAGAATAATTGTAAACGACAGTAAAGCAACACAATCATACTACACACATTTATATTATTTATTGTGTGTACATTGAACACTACTTGCGTTATGTTTATGCTTCCACTGAGGAAAATACTGTGCAAACAACAAAGCCATCATTTGTTAAAAATATGCATGCCCACCTACAGAATTTTTAATTAAATTCAAGAACTTATATTTTCTGACATGGTATAAATACTCCATCCCAGTTTGAAAACAGCTGGTGTTGAAGTAAAACAACTTATTTCACTACTGAGCGATGTAATTTTTCTGTGTTTATACATATTTCCAAATATTCTAGCCTGCAAAGTATAAAATGCTTAAATCTGAGGAAAAAATATGCATTTTCAATACATTTAAAATACATTTATTTAAAGCTTAGTAGTGAAATCGTAGTATATTTCTTTATTGATTTATTTAAATAATAAAATAAATTATTATTATTATTGTACATATATATCAGTGTGAATTACGAAAAAAAAATAATAATACACCATCCACATGCAGACATAAAACAAGCTGACTTGTCTGACATAAATACAACTGAGCATACCTCTAATATGATGCATTTTTTTATCCATGTGTTTCATTGGAAAGGGCATTTCAATGTATTCTGCAACTGCAGACATGACATGCTGGTCTTTTTGATGTCACATTGCTGACAGTTTCATAAATTGTCCTTGATTTACTGTAACTACAGGCAGGTAAACTTGATTTAAACCTGATTTCCCCTCAGGGCTTTCGCTGTCTTTTAACAGTACATCAACTCATCAAAAACAGCTGGGATTTTATCAGTTACCCTGGATTTATGATATAGGACCGCTTTGAAAAAGAAATTTTTTTTATTTTTTTTTCCCAGATAGCCAGGTTAACAGCACATAGAAGCAGCTGCCAGTCTGTCCAGCCTGTTTAGATGGATGTACATGTTCTCCAGAGCACAATGATCGATATCTAAACGGCAGAGCTCTTTTGTTCGTTTCCATCAGTAAATCAACAGTGAGAATGCACTTCTGGTTGCTGGCTTAAATAATCATACAAGCCTTCTAAAATAAAGTATTTTTGTAAGCCATCTAATGGCGATGTTTTATCAGGAGAGTTTTCATTTATTAGCGGACTTATTCCATTCATTCCTTTTCTTGGCATCACAGCATGCCTAATGAGGTGTGTGTCTTTTGAGAGTTGAAAATTCAAATGTGGAGCCTAACACAATGTGCCCAAGAAAGTGGGACAGCCGTGCGTTATGGCAGCCAATTTCAATGTATTTTCCACTTATGGCCTTTCCCGATGGGATGTGATATGCATATGAAACAGAGTACTTTATTACGCTTCCTCTACGTCGTTGCTGTCAAAAGAAAGCTTTTTTTTGCAGATATAATATTGAATTTGACAAACATAGATAGAAAATATAGATAATGATTTAGAGTAGTCTCAACCCATGTGACGTAACCCTTCAAACAATACGATTTAGTTGGCACTCATTAAACGTAGAGCAAAAATGTCTCTTTCTTTTTTTTTTTTTTAAAAGCCCTTAAGACAAAGAATGGTGGTTGCATTTGAAGTGATGCGGTAGTAGCTGTCGGCCCCATGTCTGAGAGCGTCTTAGAGCCTCTGAGAATGAGAGGTGTGGAGAAGATGAGAAGGGACACCTCTCCTCCAGACCAAAGCAGAAGTGGCTGAAGTACCATGGATGATTTAGAGGGCCCTCAATATTTGAAATAATCATGAATGAAGGTGAGCATGGAGAGCCTCAGTGATTAGATCACTAACGCATAAAATGAACCGTGGATCTAAATGCAAGACTGCGCTTACTAGAAATCTGGGACAGAACGTCTAACTGCCTGAAATGGTTAGTTTTTGTATGGTAAAGTTTTAATATTACCGTAGTGGTCACCATTTCTGCTGTGGTTTTGTTGGGCTTTGCATAGTGTTTAGGTGTTAAAGGGGTCATCGGATGCAAAATTCACTTTTATATGCTGTTTAAACATAAATGTGTATTGGCAGTGTGTGTACACAACCAGCCTATATAATGATAAAAATTCACCTAGTGGAATTTTTTTTAACCCTATAAATAATATCTTTTTTTTCAAATCAGGCCATGCGTTTATGTTCATGCAAATCATTCGTGATCCAGCTTCACCTCCAGAAGTGAGTATAAGGGTTTTTTATGATCTTTACAAATTGCCTTTCCTAATAATGTGCTAGTTACCAAGTTTCGGGGCTAAAGTAAACAGTCTCATGAGAACGGCTCACCCCACAGAAGAGAGGGGCAGGGTGAACAGAGCTCATTAGCATTTAAAGAAACATGCACCAAAACAGGTTGCTGTGAAAAGAGCTGATTTTGACAAGGTAAAAAAGGTGTTGTTTTACACTACACTACCATAGAGAGATTTTAACCAAAGTATGATATAGATTTTTCATTAAGACCCTAAAGAATCATATCAACTTGTGCATCTGATGACACCTTTAAACAACACCTTATCCTTCATTCATTCATTCATGAAATTCTACTTAATACTAAATTCTCAGAAAAAGGTACAAAAGCTGTCACTGGGATAGTACCTTTTTAACCCTCAAAGACCAAGACAAAAATAATTATTGTTCTTAAATATTTAATAACTTTTGAACCACTCATCCAATCTGAATGCTTTAAAAAGTATGGCAAAGCTGAGATTCTCCACTCAGATTCTCCACTTCTCCATGTCTTGTCTTATATTCAGAGGCTCCATCATGAACGTGATTACCTCATCACATTTTGATCGCATTGATTGGTTAGAGGAAACCAATGCATTTCGTTCCTCTCAACCAAGCAGGAACGATTGTTGATGCTTAGTCCCACCTCTGTGCCCAGATTGGTTCAAACTGTCATCTATTCAACCAATAAACATAGTCTTTGGACTTTTGAACCACCGATTAGCATGTTTCTTTGGAAATTTGATCAAAGTCAAAGTGAAAGTTAAGTGCGTCTTGCGTGCATGAAAACAAACACAAAATAACACATTTGCATGACAGCACTCTCCGAAAAAGCACAGAAAAACACACGACAGAGCACTTTGACATAAAAACAAAACAAAAACAAGGATGAAACAGCGGTACATATCAGATAAAGCACTGGAATTAATGTTTTCACGTGGCTATGCGCTATCCCGGTAAAATGCTGAATACAGCCAGCGGATCGATCCATTTGCCTGCTATATTACGGAAATTCTTCTTATATAGTTTATAAAGATCATTTGCACTATTTTTTTCTGTTGCACTCTGTATATTTTTCTCTCACTTTGTGTGTAGTTTGTGAATCATTTGCACTGTTTGTATATTTTTGTGCACAAGACCATTTGTGCAGTTGTTATCACTACTTGCTGCACTGTTTATATTTGTTGTTCATACTCTGAAAATTATATTTCTCTGAAAAAAAAACCTCATCTTTTTTTTTTTTTTTTTTTTTTACTGTGTTTTGTTATTACATAATACTGTTTCCATTTACTTCCTAAACATCTTTGAACACATCTATATTGCCAATAAACTAAATAGATGTCTTTTTCACTGAAAAGCACCTGTAACAATACTGTAATAAATGCCTATAACTTGCTTGGGGAATGTTATATGTGGATAAAATTTTATTTGGAAGTGTAAAACACCCAAATGCAACTTTCTAAAGAAAAAAATCCAAACTTCAGGAGTTTCTGTTTGAGTACACAGTAAAAAGCCTCCAATTGTTGCTTGTGATTTTCTTAACATTTTGGAAATTCATTCATTCTTAGAGAAGACAAAAGGAAAATTGGAACTTTAAATTAGCTAGACTGAAACTTCAAGTTCTCCTGTTTACAATGATATATAGCACTTGATGCTGACTGCTTATTACTACCCTGAAGGTACATATTGGTGCCAAAAGTGTCCCAGTGATAGCTTCTGTACCTTTTTAGGTACAGAAAAATAAATAAATAAAAAAAATCCTTGCCCTGGATTGATTATTAATATAATTATTTATTTTTAAAGTGAGTGACTTCAGTTTTTAATGATGTGAGAATACTAAAAATGTTTTAAAAATGCTGTTAAACAATACAAAAAAGTATCAATTCTTTAAATTTTGTATATACAGTAAATCATAAAAAGGTAGATACTTAAGAATTGTTCCAACCCGTAAGACCCTTGTATATTTTTAGAACACAAATTAAGACATTTTTGATGAAATCCGAGAGCTTTCTGACCCTTCATAGACAGCAATGCAACTGACACGTTCAAGGCCCAGAAATGTAGTAAGGACATCATTAAAATAGTCTGTGTGACATCAGTGGCTGAACCTTAATTTTATGAAGCTATGAGAATACTTTCTGTGCACAAAGAAAACCAAAATAATGACTCAACAATTCTTCTCTTCTGTGTTAGTCTTCGACGGGCGTTCACGAGAGTACCACGACACATTTTTTTTTTTTTTTACGATGTCCTTACTTCCTTTCTGGGCCTTGAACGTGTCGGTTGTGTCTGTGCAGTGTAAGAGAGCTCTCAGATTTGATCAAAAATATCTTAATTTGTGTTCCGAATGAAGGTCTTACGGGTTTGGAACGACATGAGGGTGAGTAATTAATGACAGAATCTTCACTTTTGGGTGAACTATCCCATTAAATACAAATAGCTGCATCCACTCCTTCGTTAATGCGTAACGACGCATCTATTACAGGTAACAAACACTTTCAAGCCCTTAATCAATACATACAAATGTATATGACTCTAAAATTAGTACAGAATCAATAAAAATGCTTTTCTGAGAGCACAAATGTGCTGCATGGAGCACTGTGCCAGAAAACAACATTACATTGACTACAGGATGTACTGTGACCAAGAAAAAGCCTTTACTGATTCATTATTAACCATTTTATTGCCATGTTATATGCATCAAGCAGTTGCAGAGTGAAGAAAATTGGTTTGTTATTGGTTTGATAAAAACAGCTAAACCCTATAGGGATAACACATAGATTGAATCAAGGCCTCAATCTTACTTCAGATTCACAGTGAAGAAGAGTACTTGTTGTATGAAGGCATCTCGTTTTCAGTAAACTGCATTTATTTTGTATCTCAAGGGCAGAGATGATTGGCAGCACTCACTTGGTAACGTATTTAATTTCCCCTGTCATATAAGGCCTTTACAATGAGTTGAGACTCAACAGAAGCGCTTGTGTCGTTCTTCGCTCGCAACAAGGATTATTAATAGGTAACTGGACTGGTTAAGAGAGGCCCTTGAGCTAAATCAATGAAGTGCTTGAGAGGGAAGCTATGCAAGGAGACCTAATGGCCACTTGCGATCGAACTTGAAAGGACTAGCACTCCACATGAAAAGGTCTGTAATCCTGTTTGAACTAGTGCAATTTTTATGTCTCCCATTTTTGAGCAAAAAGCCTGTTTAGTACACAAGAGTTTTAAACTTGGTAAAGCTAAGTGCATCTAAGACGAAAATGGAACCATTTTCATATTGCCATGTGTTAGCAACTAAAGTGGATTCGGTGACATTTGGACGATCGAACTGAGAACGGAAACACACTTACATCTGAAAAAAAGAGGAACATCTACAAATGCACAAGACCTTAAAATAGACTAAAACTAAAAGTTCAGTTAAAAGGGCCAAAACAAACATTTCAGAGGGCAGGAATATTTTAAAGAAAGGGTTCCTGCTAATGGACTTTGCTTTTAGATGCTCCCATTGGAACGTGGGCCCAATCTTGTGGACACGGGGGAGATTCCACACCACCGTATGTCTTCTAAGTAGTCTGTGATCTGTACTCATCCCTTTTTTTCCTGTCCATTGAATTATAGATATGGGCATCATCTATGCTGGAGCCGAGTGACCTCAAAGTCCAAAGCCTCTGTGGGGTTGTTCAGCTGAGAGGGCCGAGAAGTGGAAATCACATTCTACAGGCAACGCTGGAGCACATGAATTATTCCGATCATTTTAGGGGCAGGAAAATGAATACTGAGGGTGAAATGAAATGTAGAGAAGCGGATGAGATGCGGCAGACCCGATGATCTTTCATTTCTTCTCCTCCGGACCCCTCCTTCCCCCCTCCGAGTAAACATAAAGTCATAGACTTGGCAGATGGAGGCATATTAGAAAATCTCAATTTGACAACAGCTTCACATTCCTGCCGATAATCCACCATCTGATGACAAAGCAATAGCCGTGCTTTTTGGAGGCAGGTAAGCGCTAAGCTGTGGGAAGATGGGAATTTGGGGTAAAAATTTAATGCCGTCTTTGCTTTCGCGAATTGGTCCGTGATGACGGACATTGTGTGGCCAATAAATGTTCCTTCCTTCCACCGGTGTGCGGTAAAGGCTACATTTTCCGGCCCATTGGAGAGAGATGTTAGCACCTCAGATGTGCGTTGTTTTGAAGCAAACCTTCATGTCCTTTCTCGCAGGGAACAGTGTTTGCCTAATGTGGCTGCAAAGGTTCAGAAGTTCAAAAGAGAAGCGCTGCGGATCTTTCCGCGCATATACAGGGGGTGTCCTTACAGATTTGGATCCTCTGTGCATGGCTTCACATTCACTACAGACATGAAAAACTAGACATGAAACCCAGTGGGAGATTGTTACTTGGTGCCTTACAGGTCCAATATTTCAAGCTCTAATGAATTTTTGCTGCCCTTTTTGACATCAGCTGTCTTCCAGACCACTCACTCTTCGACGCGCTGTGTTGTTCTGATGGGCAGACAGTGATTACCAAATACCTGTCATGTACCCAGATAAGCAGGGTGAAAGGACAAAAATGGAAGGCTCTGTGATGTGTCTAATGCCACGGTATTGTCTGCTACTAGGACTTTTGGTTTGCAAATCACAGTGGTGGAAAAAGTATACAAAAATACAGTAACCCTAATAAAATATTACTCCAGTAAACGTATATTTTACTTTAATAAAAATTCAGTCGTTCCAAACTCGTAAGACCTTTGCTCATCTTCAAAACACAAATTAAAATATTTTGGATGAAATCCAAGAGCTCTATGACTCCGCATAGACAGCAACAAGGCCCAGAAAGATAGTAAGGACATCGATGGTTCAACCGCAATGTTATGAAGCTACGAGAATAATTTTTGTGTGTGAAGAAAGCAAAAATAACAACTTTATTCAACAATTTCTTCTCTTCCATGTCAGTCTTCGACGCGTGGTTACAAGCAACACGTTCTCACTCCCAACTCGTCACATATTGACGCTTGTAATGGGAATGGGAATTTTATTGCCATGATTAAATTATATATTGGGAAATAATATTGCCATTATTGCATATATGTTGGGGTGTGATTTTTCAATGCAAACAGTCACAACAGTTCTATTCAATTTACACTATTTACACATTTATGAGCAAGTAACCCAACCCCTGCCCCTAAACCTAACCATTTGTCAATAAAACACAATATATAACAGGCAGATACAACTACAGTCATAATTTATTCAAAAAGTATTAATATTTCAAGCCCTCCAAGACAAAACAATTGATCTGAGAGGACTAGACGTGATCACCTTCTCCGTCTGCTGTAAACTCATCCTGTGTGCCGCAGTCTGTCCGCAAATTTAAAAAATACCGCCAGAAGATGCGTTACATCAGCCTTGGTTGTGAACTGCCATTGGCTCTTGTGTATCTCGTGACCTATTGCGTCATGTTACGGAAACGGCTATTGCTTTGTCATCAAAACGGAAATTCCATCCTAGTACAGTGGCCAATATTTTTACAGACTTTACTTATACTGCTCAAAATGTACAACATTCAGGTATTTCAAACAATGAAATAAGTTGTTTGACCTCAGCAGCAGATTTAGTTCACATAACTTAGTCATGTTATAACCTAAATATGAATTTAATTTACAATAAACATTACATAATTCATATTAAGCATCTTTTTGTACCATCAGTCAAGTTACAGTGGTTAACTAGAGACTTGTTTCATCCAGATCATTGAGTCAGTTGTTGAGAACAACTGAAATTAGATCATTCACAAATGAATTGTTTACTGCAATTTGTGAACCATTTGCCTGAAAGAATCAGCTCAGATGAGTGATTTGTTCATGACTCAGATTTTAGTGTTCTGCCTTGGAGTTTAATTTGAAAAGAACAAGGAATGAGTCAAAAGTAAGGTATGTTTTGGAATGAAGTAAAACTTTTCCACAATGAAAATGCTGTAATAAGGGAAAGTCTACCTGCAAAAGGCACTTAGATAAAATTACTTTATCCACCACTGGCAGTTCATAGCCTAAAAGCTATGCAACACCTGTCATATTTTCATTATGCGTTTTCTAAATGGTTTAATTTTTAACAATTCATCAGATTCACATACAGTTTCTTGTAATTTTCCCCACTAGCTTTTAATCTAATCAGTTTTATGTATCCGATACCAAAAAAAAAAAAGATACCGTGGGTGATAAAGATCATGTTGCATTAATGCTGACAAGATTTTTTGCTTCAAAGACTCAAAGGATTTTTTTTTCTTTTATCTATGTAGGCTTATATTAGACTGAGAAGTTCAGAAAGTTTGGACACTTTTGAAACACGAGATGTATTGGACTCTTAGAAAAGAGACTTCCCATCAGTACCATTCGGAGAAATGCGCAAGAGTCCATATTAATTAGAATAATCCATCAAAAGCACTCACTGTATCCGAGTCTAATGATGGCTACGTAAAGTTTTAACAGTCACTGTTGCTTAAACTGTTGAACGATGGTGTACGTATCACTAAACATGCTGTTTGGGAGATTATTTTGAGCCATAGCTAAATGTCTTTTGTATGGCAAATAAACAGCCTATTGCTTGTTAAATGAGTCAGAACTACAACAAGTAACCAAAATGAGTGTACAAGTGAATGGGACTCATTCGGTGAATGACTGGAAAATAGGCCATGACACAACGCATTCAAAACAAAATCAGGAGCTCTTAGATAACACAGACAACAGACCTTTCAGTGCACTTCACAACATTTGCAGCTTGACAGATTGAATATAAACATCATTTTTGGCACAAAAGGAAAGTGGGAACGGTGCTTTAGAACTCTCTGAAGTACAGTTAATCTGAAAAACTTTACATGATTTTGTGAATAACAATAAAAACTTGATGATGGCAACAGCGGAGGATACGACGTATGCCCCATGAAAGCGTCGTGTAGAAAGAGGAGGAAATCAAAGCCCAAGATGAGGTAGATTGGTGTTTAGCATTTTCCCTAACATGACATGCCCATTAAAGATTAAGGCTAAAGAGACAGGCGAGGCTAATGGGAAGCGACGCAGCGTTTTAAGCCTCGACCATGAGTTACAACCCTCAGCAGCCGCACTGCTGCGGTGACATGTTGACTTCCCTTGATTCAGGCAGCTCCTTCTCCGAGTCGGCCGTGAGCGTGGCGGATCCCCAGCGTACATCCAGCGTGGGCCTCAAGCACAGCTAACCTTTAGTCGGCTTAACGTTACAGAGATTAAAACACACTTGAGTGTACATTTTTCTTCTGCTTTGTGCCGCCCTTGCTTTCATTACGCCGCAGTTCATGTAATCTTGTCTTCGGGGCTTATCCTACGATTACCAGCCGTATTTGATTCGAGATATACGCTTGTAATGAACTCAAGTCTTAAGGGAGTTTGCAACATTTTAAGGCAGCATAACTTCATGTCTTATCCATATCAGGTAAAAGCTGTTTAAGTTTTACACAGGCTCTTTCATTATACAAAAAAATCTGCACATGAAAACTGAGCACGTATTGTTCACCCATTAACATTACCTGTTGGAAAAGTGAGCTTCAAGAAGAACAACAACAAGAACCAAAAAATTATCACTGAATATTAAACAACATTTGGGTCTGTTTTTCATAGAAAGCTATTTTATAGCTTCCCAGATAACACATGTACATCTGCAAGATGTCTGTTAAAGAGCACTTGATCTGGAAAGCATCTGTTGTACAACATCTGACAGACGTCTGTAAGATGTTAGTTTTACATACATTCCAAATCATAAACATCTTAAAGGAGAAGTCCACTTTCAGAACAACAATTTACAAATAATTTACTCACCCCCTTGTCATCCAAGATGTTCATGTCTTTCCGTTTTCAGTCGTAAAAAAATTATGGTTTTTGAGGAAAACATTTCAGGATTTTTCTATATATAATGGACTTGATTGGTGCCCCGATTTTGAACTTCCAAAATGTAGTTTAAATGCAGCTTCAATGATCCCAGCCGAGGAAGAAGGGTCTTATCTAGCGAAACGATCGGTCATTTCTTTCAAAAAAAAAATTTGTATACTTTTTAAGCACAAAAGCTTGTGTAGCACAAGGCTCTGGGATGCACATTAATGATGCTATGAATTAGTGATGGATCGTTCTTGAACGATTCGTTCATTTTGAATAAATCTTTAATGTGACTCGGGAAGAACGAGTCGTCTCGGGGAGTGATTCGTTCAGTCGCGCATGTGCAACATCCTATTAGGTTCTGTACTGGAATTTTGAGTCTTTGGGTTTTTCGAGTTGTGCATCTTATGGGG
>JAHKKF010536400.1:0-49560 GCA_019740295.1 Labeo calbasu
TGTACAGCTCCACTGTGCTGATGCACTACTCACTTTCAGCTGTTAAAAACAGTAAAATGGCCCATGGTTGTGGGTTTAAAATAATATATATTTTTTTATTTTTACCCAAAATAGGACTGATTATTAAGTGCTGTGAAGTGTTTCAATACTGTAAGCTGGAGGGCTCCACATATGCATCACAGAAGTAATAGAACTCATGACGTTTCAGGAAATCCCTAATATGGACAAACGTTGACTGATGATGTGGAGTAAAAACATGCTATAATGTTGTCTTTTGTTGGACAACAGGTTTAGAAACGCTTCTGATTGCATGTCATTTCAAGTCAAGTTTAGTTTTTAGCATTTTAATTCAAGCATGTTTAATGTAGCTAGCCAACGGTAAGATACCTGATGCCATGTAATTGCTGGATTCACACGCTCCTCGGATGGTCTCATTTACCGAGTTGTGCTTTTAAACAACAGGGACTTTAACGTTACTACAAAGATGTGCTGGATTTGCTTAGTCGGGAAATTATTTTCCCAGTTATTTTGAAACCACATGAATGCATTGTCATTTCACCAGATATCACATGCAGTGATGATACTTCTTATACATTTCGGAGTACGAGAGGGCGTATATTTCAATCGACAGCTCGGGTGGTTCTTAGCTCCACATTGGTCATCGAATGTGATGTCATCAGTGCACGCACATACTAGAAGATAATCGTGTGTCTAGCCTTCTCACGGCATCTCCATAAACTGTACGGTTTAATGGCAAAGAGAAACATACCATTATAATAGAAATTGAAACACTGAAGCGCTAAACTGCTCCAAAATGATTTTTCATTATAGTATGTTTGGAAGTCATATAGTAACTGAACTGTGATGTATTACTCGGTTCATTTTTGCTATTTACAAGAAATCAGGTTGTAAACACATTATAATTATTCAAGTATACTGTTTCTTTAAAAATAAATAAATAAATAAGCATGTATATGTGGTTGTGTGTAGTTTTTCCAGCTGGATGTTTACAACAGTGATGGAACACCACTGACAGAAAGTCAGATCCATGCTCAGCTGTTGCGGATCCGCTCTCAGTCGTGGAAAACTGATAAGGAACCGATGGGAATTTTGACCAGCGAGCATCGCCACACCTGGGGTCAGGCTTACACGCGCTTGCTCAGAGGTAAACCTGACCTGCACACTCAACTACTGTGTAAAACAACATCAGAAAAGGACAGCGTACTGATGATCCTTTAGCGAGAGTGATGCACAGTAGCGTTGCTATAAATAACAGACCAATCAAATTTTACTCTTTGCCCCATCTAGCTGCATAATTCTAGAGTTTCAGGCTTAATTTAAACTTTTGTTTGTTTGTTTGTTTTTTTCCCCTCTTCAGATAAAATCAATAAAGAATCTGTGAGGCTAATCGAGAAATCGATCTTTACGTTGTGTTTGGATTCTCCAGTTATGAGGATTTCTGATGAGAAGTAAGAGTTGTTTATACACTCTGATTGATTGTGGATGACACTGACAGTTACTAGAGCTAAACGGTGTACTTTCATCTTATTGATAAGAAAATTGTTTACATCTTTACTGATGATGATTTGGTGTGGTGCTAAGGACGTTCATTGTTTGGCAGGTATTCTAGTCGAATGGCAGCACAGATTTTGCATGGAGGTGGGACTTATTCAAACAGCGGCAATCGCTGGTTTGACAAGACACTACAGGTGAGCCGCATGGCAGAGGCCCGTTCTTAATGCATACAATTGTTGAAAAAATCATACGTCAAAATATGTCAATCATTTTATTTAATCAGCAGCTTCAGAGTGGCAGCTCAAGTGTGTCTCTGTCGCACACACACAAAAGCTTCTATAGTGGAGCTCCTGTTAATAAGTAAAGGATGGCGAATGACCCTGGTTGTTATTATAAAACAATTAATGCTGTGTACGGTTAATGTAATAATGTTCATCATTACTCAACCAGTGAAATTCTGTCATGCGTAGAGTTAATGACCAGTGGTGGACTGCGTCCTCCCACATGTAAGATGGACAATGATCGGACAAGATAATGTATACGCCTGCGAATTAGGCAGTATTTCTTTATTAAGGTGTTTTACCACCATTTGCCTTTAATACAGCTTCCAGTCGCCTTAGATTCATACAGCTTTTGAGTAGTCTCCAGCTGAATGTGGATCAAAACATCTGCCAATTGCTTAAGAGATGTTAACAGTGAGATCTGCTTTCTCACCGTTCTCTCCAAAACTGGCCACAGTGGTTTGATCATATTCAAGTCAGGTGATTTGTTTGACCAGGGCAGATGTTGAAGTTCAGTTTAGCTGCTCTAGTTGTTCAGGTTTTATGATCCTAACAGCATGTAGCATTGGTGTCTGTGATTTAAAGTTGTAGTAAATTGCAGCTCTTTCACTGATGTTGGCTTTGTAGGGTTCTCACTTTTCCGCATTAGTTCTGTTGTTTTTACACAATCCTTTTTAGCGTCCGACAGTCCCTATCATCCAATTTCAGTTTTTTGACCACTATTCCTTTTTGCTGACAAAATCTTTCTTTGTCTTTTTTTTCACGTCTGACAATTCATCAGTTTCACCCATGACTTGTACTAAATACTAGAAAAATAATTTGCGCTGTGTGTGTCATCCACGCAAATTGCTGAACCTAATAATTGGAGTTCTTTCGTTTGCTTGGAACTAAATTCAGTAACGCGTAAATCGTGATTAATCACGTTTAGGTACTGTAATCAGTTTTAGCTTTCTTTGATTTTTATTGTTAACGTATTCATAATTTTCTCTCTCCCTCTGTTTCTGTGTTCAGTTTGTTGTTGGTGAGGATGGCTCTTGGGGTCTCTTGTATGAGCACGCGACAGCCGAGGGTCCGCCTATATCCACGCTGCTGGATCATGTGCTAGAATACTGGTATTTACAAACATACAACAGTTCTATGCATTGCTTTATTAATACTAGTAAAGGTGGCATCTCACTAGCCAAATTGGTTTTGTGTAAGGGTGTCACACCTACAGCCGTTTTTGATAAATTCTCGCCCTGTTCTGTCTGAGGTTTGTGAGGAGAGGTGCACTAGACTGTCTTCAGAATAAATGAGGCTGACCATTTTAAATCGGCTAGTAAGATGCCAGCCTAAAAAGACATTTGTGTGGTCACAGTAATTGACAATGTTTTTCTCTGTTAGTAAGAAACCGGACAGAGTGCGAGCTCCTTTAATTCCTCTGCCCATGCCCAAGAAACTCTACTTCTACATCAATTCTGAGATCAAGTGGGATCTAGAGATGGCCAAGCAGAACCTGGATATGTGAGTTCAAATGGCTGTTACTGTTTTGGGCTCTTTTTGGTTGCTTTAAGATCAGACACACTACAGCAACCTGGTTAGCTCCAGAGACTCTGCTGTGCTAGTTGGAAGGTTGCATTGCAGTAGCCCGGTCTTGAAATGACAGGTGCTTGGACTAGGAGCTGCCAGTCTAAATTTTCTAAAATTCTAATAGGATTATCACAATACCTTACTTAATGTCTCTTAGTAATATTGTGGTACCACTTTTCTGTTGCATTTACAGTTTGCAGCAGTGTTGCCAGCTTTACCTTTACCTATCTAGTGTGTGAAACTCCCCACTACTGCCACATTTACCCGTTTCTTCTGCATCTGCTCTGTTTTCTCTGTTTTCAGTATGCGCTAAAATCATTTTTGGTCCATCTACACACGTGTTAGATGGATGTTTTGGCACGACAGGTGAACACTTCATGTTTGAGAAACACACAGCATTGTGTTAGGTTCTTCCAACTTGTCAGGAAAACCAAAAATGTTGGATCCAGTCTCTTTACCAGATCCTCTTAGAAGACATCTGCTTTTTCTGGTACCCCAGTGCAGTTAACAGAGAGTTTTGCCCTATATTCAAAACAGTTCAAGTGTTTTTTGTTTTTTTTGTTTGTTTGATGTCCAAAAATGTCTAATGTTTAAAAAAGTTTAATGAATAATCTTAGTTGTGTGTGAGAGGAGGAAAAAGGTAGGAAAAGCGGTGCGCCTTCATGATTGTTCCAGAGACTTTGTATATTAAGAAGAGGAACTGAATGTTGTGCTGATGATAATAACATGCTAATTTGTACTTTAAAACTAAATTCTCCCTTTAGTCTCATCAATGATTTGGACATCAAATGTTTCAACTTCCAGCGCTTTGGAAAAGAGTTTGTCAAACAACTCAAGCTGAGTCCAAACTCCTTCATCCAACTGGCGATTCAGCTGGCCTACTACCGGTGAGGTTTCTAGAAAACATTCTCTCATCGTCAGTTGGTAAGGACAGATAAGAAGATGAACGAATAAAGTGTGCGTTCCTGTTCGCCGCTAGAGTTCACAGCGACGTGTGCGCAGCCTGCGACATCGCCTCTCTGAGGATGTTCCGGGGAGGACGAACAGACTACATCCGCTCTCCCACCAACCAGATGCTGAGCTTCATACAGGCCTTTGACGACGATGCCGTTTCTGTGAGTACATAGGATTGTGTAGAGGAGACCGCATGGGACGTCACGTTTATAAGTAACGCTGGTCGTTAAATGCGTGCGTGTGTCTGTTTGCGTGCGTTTTAGAGAGAAGCCAAGGTGCAGCTGCTGAGAGAGGCTGTTGATGCATACAGCATCCTCACAGAGCAGGTGAATTACATGGAACCTTCTGACTCTCTGCCCAGATCTTAATTTGTATTAACTGCATAATGAGTGTCATTTTCCGTCAGTCGCTGATGGGGCAGGGTATAGACCGCCACCTGCTGGGTCTTAAACTTCAAGCCATTGAGGAGGGACTGAGCGTGCCCAGAATTTTCATGGACACGGCCTATGGCCTTGCCACTCACTGGAAACTCCGAACAGGACAGGTAACTTTTAGTTGCATTGAAACAAAAACTATTTCTGCACAAAAAAATGCTAAAATACAATGCAAATGTTTCATTTATCTTCTTTGAGAAGCAAAACTGAAGCGACGTCACAGCATAGAAGATGCACGGGAGTTCATGTCTCTACTCTTAATGTTCAGTCATCCCCATACAGAATGCACTGCAGATCTTCCCACTATAGGCTGTAAAAATGAGAAATGAAGCCAAAATATCCTAGATATGGCAGCTGTCATCTGGCGCAGATGACGTTATTTGGAGCCAGAGTCTCAAAGTAGTAAACTGGAAGCGGATCCGCGGTGTCAAGGTCCCGGCCAAAACTCTCGCAGACTCGATCATAAGCACTCGATCATGAAGTCACACGCTGTTTTTAACTAAAAGCAAACTTGTTGGAAAAATCAACGCTTGAATAGTGTGATAAGAACTACCTAAAATGACAGAAATCACCTTTGGAGGAAAAAATATGATTCGGTGTGTTATTTATTAATAGTTTGGCTCCGGTTCCACTCGTTTACATAAAGAGGGTGGGGGTTTTGACCTGTGCTGCAGTCAGTACAATTTTGGATTTACGTTTCAGCATGCGTGCGCCACACTTGCTTCCCAACCTTTTGAATTGTTTGATTACACAACAAGCCTAAGCTATAAGAAGACTATAAAGAACAAGTTAAAAGCACTTGCATGTTGCATCTTCCTCACAGGTGCCCACCAACACAGACAGCGTGATGTGTTTCGGACCGCTGGTTCCCGACGGCTACGCGGTCTGTTACAATCCACAGCACGACCACGTCCACTTCTCCGTAACTGCCTTCAACTGCTGTGAGGAGACCAACGCAGAGAAACTGGCTCTCACGCTGGAGCGATCGCTTTGTGATCTCCAGGAGTTGTTTCAGCCCACCGTTTAGCACCGTCGAGACATTCAGAGATGGTTTTAAAACTCTATTCGAGCCTCGCGGCAGCTTCAGGACCACGGCCTTTAATATGTGGTGAACAGAATGTACTCCTGAAAGTGCCAGGCTTTGTTAAACGAGTGCTCTTCATGGAAGTTTGCGTGAAGTGCAACGCATTTGAGCACCTGAGATGGACCGTTTGCTAATTAGAAAAACATGGCTATTTTTGGTGTTTTAAGAACAGCCATGAAAGCTTAAACTGGTAATCTAATGTAATACCGAACTTAAAGGCTCTGATTTTGTGTGACATGTTACATACCAGCAGTTCAATTTGATATACACTTCTTCCTCATAAAACGTGTGCTTTGTCAGGAAATGACCAAATATTTAAGTAACATATATATATATTTGTGTGAAATCACTGATTGTGTTACAAAATCGGTTGTTGTTACTATTTAAACGTACAGGAGATGTCTGTTACTCGTCCTAAAAAAAAACCACTTTTTTTTTTTTTTCTGGTAATAAATTGTACACTGGTAACAAATGATTATTTTTTTTTTTTTTGCCAGAGTTCTACAAATGTTCCCTCATTCAAATTATCTCTGTGTTTGACTACATAAAGTAGTTGGGTTGTTTTGTTCTCAAGAAAATTGCAAAACAATTTCATATGGAAGTAATTACTGTTTTCACATGAGCTATGTCTTTCTATCCGTAAGCATAGCTCAAACCATAGCCTAATAAAATTATTAAACATCTTTGATAAAATTGTGCTGACCGGTTTTGGTTCATTATTAACATTGATGGGTCTCAAAATCATTGGTCTTAAAGTGACAGCAGCCTATAAATACCTGCTGCTGTCTGTGTCAGTTATGTTAATCAAACAACAAAACGGCTTCAACAAAGATTAGTCTTCATTTCATGTATACACTTAACACTATGCAGTTATGTAGTTAATTAACCCTGCTTTTTTTGATCAAAAATACAGAAGAAAAAACAGTAGTATTGTAAAATATGATTACAAAGAGTGCCATGTTTTCGCAGAAATCGCTAAGAGACTTACATTTTAGACACCATATTGCGGATTTTTGCTCTATTTCGCCAAAAAACAACAACAACAAAAAATATTTCCAAACACAGCAACAGCACTGTTTTACATCTCTGAACAACATGATGGTTTTTCTTTTGCCAGTGAATCAACCGTTTGAATGATTCGGTCCAATCGCAATGACTTACTTATTAACGGTGACTTGCTGCCACCTACTGGCCGTTTTAATTTCATATTTAAAGTCTCTTATTATTATTATTATTATTTTATTTTATTTTTTAAATAATTTCAGATATCATCATTCAACGTTTTAGGATTAAAATATCAAAACAATATTCATGTCCTGCATTAAACAGTGGGTAATACATCTGTCTGTGTTTCCTCTGTGTTGAAAAGATGAAATTTGTTGATAATGATCTAAAATGTCTTAATATTTGAATTGACTTTATTGATTAAATATTAGAATTTGACGCAAAATATAATGCGCACTTTTAGAACAAAGAATGCCTTTATAATGGTAAAAATATGCCCATAAAAGGTAAAAAAATCACTTTAAACTTGTTGGAAAATATTCATTTCGGTCACTGCTGTGAACTGACCACACTGAATATGAAGAATATCAAGAACTTTAGGAGTCTCTCAGGCGTTTCACAGGACCACCACAACGTGCTGGTGATGTTTGGCCATGCTACAAGGACATACAAGGACGAGCACAAAACGATGGAGGAGGTCCCAGAGCGCCTAGTGCATGAACTCCTGGAACACTGAGGGGCCATGACCGATCCATACGACATCACCAAGTACTGTGGCGGTCCAACCTGTTGAACACCGAGGCTCTATGGAGATGTTCGAGTGCCGTTGGGATGAGGGGAAGTGGGTATGAAACTTCACTGTTATCTTGTTTAGAGCACAGTGGTCTCACGGTAGCTAAAGGGGCGTTACAGGCTAGGACGTCAACGGACTGCATCTCAGTGGGACTTTCAATGGATGTGGGGTTCATGAGAAGCATCTTGGTCTGATCAGAAACAGGTTGGGGAATTTGAGGATAACAGTCTGAGAAAAAATAACTGCCCCACTTCAGGACTTCTCTTGTTATCAATCTGCCGCAGATCGGATTCCAATCCCTGCCGGTAGGTGGTGGTGAGGAGCAAGCACTTCATTCCATCCACTGGCTGCTGATTGGCTGAGGTGAGAGCTTCGCAGATCTGTAACATTTGGATTCAATCCACTTCATTTGAAATAAATAAATATATTACATCATTGCTTGTGTTTTTTATTCCTATATTCAGAAAAGCTTTTAAACAAAAAGATGCACGTGGTTACTATTATTGTTATTATTATTATTACTATTATGTCTATCTACAGTTAGTGCTACTGTCGGTTAAGGGACATCACGAGAAAACTACTTTTAATTCGTCGACATCACGAGAAAACACTGAATTAAAGCAAAGTGTCAGGGAGCACAGAAAGAAAGTGAATATATGCCTTCATCTTTTTAACATCGTGATTTTTAACAAAAGTTGATTACACAAATATTATAATAACATAAAAACAAACATTTATGATAGCAATTAAATTATTTATTTTGCATATTGGATAGCCCACGATTTTTATGTTTGTTTGTTTTTTATGAAGTAAGCCGTATTCTTATTTTCCATAGAAACTATAGAATGATGAGCAAAATAGAGTCCGAATTCAGCTTCGAATCTGGGAGGGCAACTGAGAACGGATGTGACGTAGCGAACGCTTGTGTTGATATACTGACCGGAAGCAACACAAACAGATTCATACAGGCCTAAATATGATAGACGGAGCCGAACGCATAGCGCAGCTGTGTTTACAGTAACTCAAATACAGGCGCTTCATATGGATTACTTCTGAATTTATTGCTTTGATTTTATTTTTTTTAAGACGTTTATTTATATAAGACTTTTTTTTTTTAGTCTTTTTTGTTATTGTTATGATGAAGGCCGTGTCTGTGTGGCCGTTGTTTGCTGTATGTGTGTTTTGTGTGTGTGTCGCGTATAAACCGGTGATCATCATTCACGGGCTCTTCGACAGTCCTGCTGATTTTATCAACCTTCACCGATTCATCAACCTGGTAAACCATTAATCTGATCTACGTGTTTCCTATCGTTTACTCTGTTTTACCTGTTTCGAGCTGTTGAAGAGTATCAGACCTGTACATTTGCACAGGGTCAATATACAGACAATAACTCCAAAACAGAGACTAATGTTAAGGCTTGTGGTGGAACTGCTACAGTGACAGTTTAAAATGGTGTAACTGTCGTTTTTATAGTCTAACTGTAGTCTTATCTAACAGCATGATTGGCATATTATTTAAACGTGCAATACTTGCCAAAGAATATGTGGTTTTTTTAGTTATCAACAAAATAATTTTATTATTTTTCATTTGAAATGATTAAATAAAATGGTTATTTACCTAAATGAAATAATATAGGTCATTTGTTGCTATAGAAGAATGTTTTGTTCTTAAGTTCCTAATGACTCTGGAAATTACATGTGACATGATCCAAACAAATACACCACATGCTGCATGTGTTTCTTAGAGAGGACAGTTTGTTCATATGTAATTGATTTGTGTGTTTTGTGTGTATGATTGGTGACAGTCTCACCCGGGCACTAATGTGACTGTCCTAGACCTGTTTGACCGCAGCGCCAGCTTGCAGCCGCTCTGGAAGCAGGTGGAGGGCTTCACAGAAGCCATATATCCCATCATGCAGAATGCAGCTGATGGCGTCCACCTCATCTGCTACTCACAAGGTTTGTAGCCTGGCTGGTGATTGTTGTTAAGTCATCATGCGCACCACAAGTTGCTCTGCAACATAATTACATTACGCTATGGTTTAGTGTACAGCGATGACAAACAACTTTTTGGCCTATTTTATTTGTTGCCGTGCTGGGATTTAAGCTTGGGTGGAGGAGCCGTATTAAACGGTAGGCAGGACCAGAACTGGGTCATTCCCTGTCAACAAAACAAAAGGCCCTTGGCTCAAATGTTTGATTTTGTTTACACTGTCAAAATATTACAGAATTTTTACTGAGTAATCTTCTGTTTTGTAGAGGGGAGTCAAATTGACCATTTTTACCTGAGCTTTGGAGCCAAAATCCAGGGAGATACAAACGAGCTTTAGAGAGATGGCGCCGTCTTTATTTTTACACAGAGATTTGTCTGTTAGGTCTTTGGTGAATTATATGACAATGGTGACGATTAAAAAATGGGAAAACATTTTTTTCCTCCTCAGGGGAACTTAGGAAGTGTTTAAGATATCCTATGTCCCTTTTTATTTTAGTTTTTAACAAACTTTTCTTTTGGTATGTTAATTGTTAAGGCCCTATATGCTTAGTTTTCAGAGATATAGGGATTTCAGTGTGGCTCACTGAGTAAATTGTTCAGTGATCAAGAACCAAACATGGGTCACTTTGCATACAGATGAAATTTTTTAAATTTATTTTAAAGAAGAATGTCTGAAGAACAAAATCGTTTTTTTTCCATCTATCAAAACAACTGCGTAGAACGTAACTCTGAATTTCTTTGAAGTTTGTGTGCCTGTAACATAAAATGTATGATTTTAGATTCTGGTTCCCAAGAAGCTTTTAGCTTTTGTAATCTTGATTTTAAGGCCCTATGTAGTTCAGTTTTAGAGATTTTGGGTATCTGAATGCGGTTCCATATCCAAATTGTTAAAATTTCTTTGACCACTGAAAATGTGTACAATTTAACAGTTTGCTCTTGCTATTGAACATCATTCCTTTATTTCAGACTCTTAGGTCCATATCCACAAAAAGTAACAAAATACAAAAACCACAGAAACATAAATATACGTAGCACAGCACTATTTAAAAACATACAAACATTTCATTCCAGCGCTTCCAATACCATGAGGAGTACTTAGTATCACTTAATGTAGGATCACTTAAAACCATTATAACATTATAGCATTTCTTGAGTTACTCAATCTACACATAAAATTAGACACATATTTCCTTAACACAGCATGAAGAGTAGGAATATTATTATACACAAACATGTGACTTGCACTCGTCCACCTTGGGAGCCTAAGCAAAATTCTCAATGCGTCGTTAAATGCCACCTGAAGCGTTTTCATTTTAGCTTTACTATAATTACACCACAAGTGCGCTGTATACAAAGAAGTACAATAAGCCCTAAAAAGTGCTATTTTAACCTCATCTGTACACAAAAAATTTACGAGCCAACATATTTGCTTGTCCATACAACTTACAACATTGGCGCTGCGCATCATCGTCATCATTCAAATCATCTTCGATATTTTATTCACCACATTTAATACTTGATCACCTGGATAAAAAGATGGAAAATCTTAAGGTCCTCTTTGGTTTTGACAGTCATAACCATGTTACATCAATCAATTTGATATCAAACTGTACACCATAGCTCGAACATATTCGAAGCAACTGTTGCAATCCCACACTACAAGGCGACAGAACAACGAAGTCATCAGCATACATCAGATGATTTACAAGACAATCCCATATTACACATCCAGTTTTACACTCATTTAACTTTACAGAAAGAGCATCCATATACAAGTTCAAAAAAGGAAGGGGAACACAATATTCCACCTTGACGAACCCCATTCATCATATAAAAAGGGAAACCCCTCTTTCTTCTAATTTTATAAATAGACTAGTGTGATTAATTCGATCAAATGCCTTCGAAGCATCTAAAAAACACGGAAATACTGTAGAATTTTGCTTGTTATATTTACTAACCACTTCCTTCAATGAATATATCAAGAAAAGTTTGTTAAGACCCAAAATCTTTAGATCGTAAAGATTTTTAGTTTGGCTGCAAATCTCATTTGTCATTTTGACCTCCCTCTTTAAAGTTTACTCAGGAAGTATTCATCATATGCTTTCATTTCTGTTTGTCTTTTTCAAGAAGAAATAAATAAATGAATAAAAAACAAAATGAAAAAAAAAAACCATTCTGAAATTTGGTTGATTTGACAAGGTGTGTGTGCACATGTTGGATGGCCAAATCTCCCATTCTCATTATTTCACCCCCAAATAAGGAGGAAAGATGTGGTGAATCTCTAAATCATTGTGTATGTGTATATATTTACACAGAGAGCTGTACAGGCCTCTAGTGGTTACACTGTGGCATTACATAACAAGTTTTATTCTTAAATACTGCGTTGAGGGGGGAAAAACCATTCAAATGTTAGAACCAATAAAGCATGTATAATTATTATTTATACATGTATTATTTAGTCAAATTCCCTCCAGTTACAAAATATTAATGAAAAAATATTGTGTGAAATGCAGTACGTTTATTTCATTGAAAACGTTGAAAAGCCTACGAGTATGAATGTGATCCGTAAATTAAGAGCATCAGAGGATCAGACAATCGAGCTTTCTGTTGAAATGTTTTTTATGCAAATATTTTACCACTCTAAAGTGTAGATATTTTTATTTTTTTTTATTGCCGTTGTGCTTTTTTTTTTATTTTTTAGTTTTGATGAACACTCTTACTCTTGGTGGTTTTTTTTTTTTTATTTATGTGTCACCATGGCTCATGTGAGTATTAAAGTGAGGGCATGTCTAAATCTGTTGCAGGTGGCCTGGTGTGTCGAGGAATCCTGTCCACTCTTTCAGACCACAATGTGCACTCTTTCATATCTCTGTCTTCTCCGCAGGCGGGGCAGTATGGAGGTAACACACTTTCTTTAGTTTTGCTGAGAAACAGGTGTACAGATGTGCTGATCTGGTTAAACACTGAATTAAAACGCTTTGACTCATCGAGGGTTGTGTGAAACCGTTCCGTATTTGAACCTTTTTGGAAAGAAATGTTTCTGCTTTTGCTTATGTCTTATAAGATCCATGTTTGCTCTTCTTTTGTAGACACAGACTATCTGAAGTACCTGTTCCCTCAGTTTGTCAAATCCAACCTGTATCACGTATGCTATACTGCAGTGGGCCAGAAAATATCAATCTGCAACTACTGGAACGGTGAGTGGCTGAATGGACCAGAAAATAGACACACAAATGAAGCAGCAGTCAAATAAAAAAAGAGGTTTCCTTGTCAAAAGTTTGATCTATGATCTTAAAGGTCTAATAAATACATTCATGACAACTCGCTTTCATTTGACATCACTGTTACTATTGTTCATACTGATTTAAACAAAACCGAACTCCAGGTCATAACTGACACTCATGGTTTGTGCTATAGACGTGAATGATGCCTCAAATCATACATACGATTTTAAAGAGATTGTTCACCCTAAAATTAAAATTCTGTCATCAGTGACTGATTCTCATGTTGTTTCAACCCTGTATGACTGAGCTTTCTCTGTGGAACACAAAAAAAGATGTTTTGAAGAATGTCGTTGACTCTGTGACTCCTACAGTGAAATTTCCGGTTTAAATAACGACTCTGTTTTTCAAGTCTTAATGCATAAAAACACAAACTTTTTCATAAATGGGTTTCAAATGAGGTTTACATAAATCAAAATATTATTTGCCATTACAAAATAATGCACCTAAAAAAAAATTGTATAGATTTTGTAACATCTTTTGTTGATCTCATGATGTCACATCTTTTGTTGATCTCAGGTGTTTAAATACAGTGATGTTTTAAGGAATATGATGTAGCCTGAAAATTAAAATGTTTTTGGTTTTAATCCCCAAAGTCAGACATGTTTAAAAAGACATGCGAGTGAGTTCTTTTCTGGGTGAACTAGGGACCTGAGGCATATCTAGATACCAGAATATCACAGAGCCATATAGGGTGCTTTTCCACCGTCGGGCCGGACTGTTCTCGTTCCTGTGCTGTGCCGAACCAAATTCAAGTGGACGTAGAACTGTAACCGTAAAATAAATATAACTGTAAAAGCTGGTTCTTTTGACTTGGGCTGGTGTCAACCACCCAGAACACAGTGTCAATTGAATAACGATGTACTGAAACACTGATCATTGACTGACTGGTTCTATTTTTTCTAGTCTAGTATTTCTTTATGGTATCATGAGACACGCAGTGATGTTTCAGTGTCGTCTTTTTTCTTCAGACCCTCATCACAGAGACATGTACATCAACAGCAGTGACTATCTGGCCTTACTGAACAATGAAAGAGCAAATCCCAATTCCACTGGTGAGGCAGCAGATCACGTTACCAGCTTGTTTTAAAAGAACATTTTCTTTAATAGGATGCTTCCTTTTTTTCCAAAGAAAAAAGAAAAAGAAAAAGTGTGTATGACTGGTTCGTGATGTAAAAATGTCTTGGAAAATGTCTGCACAGCTTGGAAACAAAACTTCCTGCGCGTCAAGAAGCTGGTGCTGATCGGTGGCGCTGATGATGGGGTCATCACACCGTGGCAGTCAAGGTTGGTTAAAGCAGTTTTGTCTTTTTTTTTTTTTTTTTTTTAACTCTGATTTATAGAAGCTTGAAACATAATGGTTATTTTTGGCTTTTCGTTTTAAAGAGATTTTCATGATGCCTCATTTTTTTTGCTTTTCAGTCAGTTTGGTTTCTACGATGAGAATGAGACGGTCGTTGAGATGAAAAACCAGAAAGTAAGCATAATTTAATTTAGGCTTCTTTGTAATTCTACGTGTGACTGTGACAACAAATATGATGTGTGTGTGTGTGTGTGCATATAAATCAGGAAGGTGAGCTCTCAGCTCAAGAGTGATACCGATGTCGAGTAGGACTGTCCGATATTGTTCTGTCCCTGGATGTAGACAAACTGCACCTCCTTTTTTGATGCAAAAAACTCCAGAAATGTAATATGCTAGTCTGAATATGCCTTTCTTGATACCTTTAACCTTAGTTAAGAACTACAGTGCAATCGCAAAGGATTCATATGCCTTCATCTTTTGCTCATTTTGTTTTCGCTAAAATGCTTTAAATACTTTGTCTACGTCAGTCTACACTTCTACGCCAAAATGAAAAAGAGTCATTGGTATGTCATTGTCCTGTTGGAAGTTGGACCTTCGTCGAGGTCCTGAGTGCTTTGGATCAGGTTTTTTAGGGATTTGAGAGAAATGTATTTTCTGTACTTCTACCCTGACTAGTCCTCTAGTCCCAGCCGTTTAAAATCATTCTACTTAGTCAAGTCAGTTTTTCTAATATAGCGCTTTTCACAATACATTGTTTCAAAGAAAAAAAAAAGTTTCAAATACCTTATTGCCATAAGCCTCTGATATAACACTGAAGAAACTGAAGAATGAACAGGTGTGTCGTCATTTCGAACAAAATCATACCAAGAGTTCAGGCTTATTCTTTGCTTCGCCATTTAAGGATAACGAAAAGTCGGAAATACCTTTACCTGTAGCGTTTGCGAACATCCCAAGGCCGCCCACGCTGATAAGAGCCCTCGCGACGGTTCTTCATGCCTCTGTAGCTTAGGTTTACGGTTCGGTGCGCTTTGCTCGTATTCATCAGCTTGTGGCTTGTTTTCCAGGTGTTTCTGATGGACTTGTTTGGGCTGAAGACGCTGTATGCACGAGGAGATCTGATTCTGTGTTCGATGGCAGGTGTTGCACACGTCTTCTGGCACTCCAATGAAACCGTTTATAAGACCTGCATTGAACAATGGCTCACGTAGACACTGACGAAGGGCCACACTTGACTACAGATCTTTCTCTATTTTCTATTCATTGATAGAGTCTTGCACATTTCGTTACAGTATACTAATGCATCGCATCAGAACGTACATTTTTGTTACCGTGTCCTCTACGACAGAGACACGCACATAGAAAGGTGAACACTAAATATAAGGAACAACCATCAGTGCCTGAGGGATACATTTCTCATTTTGCAGAAGGGTTTGGATCCTAACCACTAGTTCTCAGTGTGTGTGTGTGTGTGTGTGTGTGTGTTATTTTTTTGTCACGTGTTTGATGTGGACTGTGCTGCTGCAGTAGCATTCATGCCTTACATTTGATTCATTTGGAAAATCCAAGTGCTGTGTCAGACCGCACATAGTAGGAGTGCAATGAGAAAGGAGAGAATGAGGGCAAAAGGGAAAAAGGGATAGTTTGAAAGAAAGAGGAAAGGGAATCCATTTGTTGTATATAACATTACCTCTCACTTTACATCCTTCAAACCTCAGGCCAACGTCGCATGTTTGGCCTTATAGGGATTTGAGTCTGAACGGCTCGTTAATATTAAACTCTAGTGTTAGGGTATTTTTACTGTTGTTTTATCATCTTGCTCTAACAAGGTGTTCAGTTCACACAGTGTTAACGTTCACGGTTTTTAAAAAGTGATTCATAGAAGGGATTCATAAAAGCACAATTTGAAAGGATGCCTTTAGGTGAAAGGAACTCGTTTCCCCTCTCTGAGGTATAGCTATGCTATACAGATGAGTACTGTACGAAACATATTTTGCCATATTTATTGATATCATAGCAGTGTTATGTGTTTTGTTTGATGTTTTAGCTTGCTTTAACTGTTTTTAATTAAATGCTTGACATTGGGGGATTAATGGATAGTTTAACATACCGTATAAATATTGTGTCTGAAGTAAAAAAATCCTTCAATATCGAAGTACATTTTTCAGCTAAAACCGGTTTTGTTCAATATTTCAATACCATGAAAAGATGCACATTTTGTAAATGACTTGAGCTGCATACCGGTGTGCATTACTGTTTTTACTTAAGCCAGCTTTCAGAATAAAATTTGCATTTTATGTTACCAGTGTTGTCATTTGTTAAATGTTGCCCATGCTTTTTTTTTTTTTTAAGAAATGGAAACATTTTAAAAGCTGCTTGTGACACGGAATCACACTTCATATGTACATGTTTTCTGAGGCTTGCATAAGTCTAAGCCATGTGGTGTTACACTGTAAATGTAGTATACATTTTGGGGTAGTCTGTCCTCGTCTTTATATGCCTTAAGTAGTGAGTGTGGTGCATCAGTATGCCTGCTTTAGTCAAGAACTGTCCAGTTAAATGAGAAAGCCATCAGAATGACTTAAAGCATGCCATGCCATTGATCATCGATCTGAGCCGCTGTCACGTCACGAGGAAATTCCCTTCTCCCAGACTTTCAGTTTGTATTGTTTTTCTTTTGGGATTATTTCCTTTTCACATGGTTTTATTTCCCTTGGTTACATTTCATCATCGCCTGTTTCTAGTTTAGTTGCTCATTATCCCTTGTGTACATATGTTATGATATGATGTATATGTGATCTGATGTATAACGATAAAGAACTGGTGAACTGTTGTGTGGCCAGTCTGGTTGCTGATATAACAAGTGAATGCTATAGATATCGGGACGGGAAATGGAAAGACGATACTCTCTTCAAAGATCTTCAAACAGATGCGACAGGAGCTGGTTTTCCTGTGCCTTGTTACTGCGTAGATTTCAGCAAAGCCACAGCAAAGGGTTTAAATGTTTACAGGCATGGCCAGAAACCATCAGGATCTGAAACCTTTCTTAGTGAATAGTCAGAGATAGTCAAGAAAAACATTCATGGAAATGAGAAAGCAGACAAACTGGCAAAGGAAGCCCTCAAAATGTTTTTTTTTTTTTTTCTTTTCCCTTTCTTTTTTTGAAGCAGTATAAAAAAGCAAATGTGGAGACAAGAAGTATAACAATGACAACAACAGTGGCATCAACAAATAAAAGGGAGGCAATTACGCTCAATAAAAAGAAGAATAGATATTTTAAGAAATAAGGGAGCTAACAAATAAGTAATAATTAGACGGTAGGGAATGGGGCATAGCAACCTCAATAGCACACTGCACATAATGGAAAACTTTCAGGTCATGAGGGTGAGACAGCTGAACATATGTTTAAGTTAAATGAGAAATTCATTCAACACAGGAGAGAACTGATGACTAATTTGTGGGAAATAGGAGGAATAGAGGGCAATATTAAAAACATAGATGCCAGCTGTTGTAAAACTTACACAAAAAGGGAAAGAACTGTGCAAGTTTATAATTTACTGGCTAACAATTAGGAATTATATTTTGATAACAGTATTATTTTTCATTTATTTTATCATTGTTAATTTTTTATTTTATTTTATCTTATTTTGAAATCTGTCCATTCTGTCACTGAATTTATTATTCCAAAAAACTTGCACAGGGAGGTGAAGAAGCCTGGGTTCTATTAAGAATAGATTTTAAGAATCTATTTTCAGCTACTGAAAAGACATTGGTCTATAAATTAGTAACTATGACACAATCAGAAATTGTACCACATATATGTATATCTTAAATGTTGTTTCAGGTAGAGTAAATATGAGGAAAACAGGTTATAGTTACAAATGTGAACCTTGACCACAAAACCAATCATAAGTGTCACGGGTATATTTGTAGCAATGGCCAACAATACATTGTATGAGTCAAAATGATCGATATTAAGTAAAGATCATGTTCCATTAAGATATTTAGTGAATGTCCTACCATAAACATTTCAAAACTTAATTTTTGATTAGTAACATGCATTGCTAAGGACTTTTTTTTTCAAATAGTTGTATCTCGGCCGAATATAGTCCTGTCCTGACAGACCACACATCAATGGAAAGCTTATTTATGTCGAGAAAATTGATCCTTATGACTTATGGACCGGGGTCACATATAAGAAACCAACATAATAAAGTGGAAACTAAAATTAGAAAGTTCAGAGATATCATGTTCGCAAATCAACAAGTGTAAACCTTGAAACAGAACTGAAATTAAAATGTCATTTGGAATGATGTTCCAAAGAGATTTTGATAAAATATTTTATTTAATTCTGAAAACGTTATTGAGAGGAATCATCATCTCTTGATAAAAAGCACAGAAGCATTTTATTCCGCGTACTGAAATCTCTCCTCCTTCCTTCTGCTGATCTACATAAAGACTTTAGTCTAGTTCTCTACTATATCAATGCCTCCCTCCAAGTGTACAGCTTTTGCTGCTTCTTCTTCTTACTCGTTTTTTTTTTGGCGGTTCGCAGTCTTAAATAGAGCATTACCGCCATCTACAGTGGGTGATGAATCAGAGACTTGCATATCCCTATTCCCAGACCATCAGGACTCAGGCTTCACAGCCATCCATCACAGCTTTTTGTTAATCTTGAAGGACCGCTTCAAAGGGGCTCTGACGTAACTTCCGGCTAAAAGAGGACGTCAAGAAGACGCGCATGCTGGACGGTCTTTTTCCGCTCGGAGCAACGAGGCGTGCGGCAGCCAAAAGACGTAAGTGAGAAATAACGCTTGGTTTGAAAGGAAAAATTTGATATGATTTATCATTTAATGCTTAATAAACGTCTTCAACAAGATTTCGCGCACATTCGTCGAACACGGATATCCGTTTATTGTCAGGAAATGATCGCGCTTCTGTCCACGTGGATTAGTTTGATCCACTATAAGGCCGTGAAATATGTTAAACGGTATAACAAAAGGCTCAATTATCACTTTACTGTAAAATTTGGGGACCGAAAAAGACGAATCGTGATCTAATGTGACTATTATCAGGTTACTTTAAGAGGCAATGCCTTAAACTTCAACGTTTCGCTCTCCAGACTCGCTGTTTCAGAGCAGCTCGCTATCCATGAACACGTGCCTTTTTATGCCGTGGATTCTGACAGTTTTGACGTTTATGGTTATTTTGTTATATGTAGTACGAGTGCATATTTTATGCTCCTCGTCAGTTTGAGTGCGCATATGGAGGTAACGTTAGTGAAGCCTGGACGTTTCAAAATACGAGTCCCCGTGCATTTCGAGCGCGTGTTTTTCTAATTTTGCAACACGGATGTAAGCCATTTTCCTTGAAGTTGTGAAACTCTTCTTTATCCGCTATAGGTAAATAATTTAAAGAATAACAAACACCGTCCCGCGGTGATGATAAAAAAAAAAAGTGATAGTTGTCAGTGTGCAGTATTAAGCAACATGACTGTCATGTCAAACACACACATGTATATCTACAGTAGTCAACATTTGAAGTGGGCGGGGAAAAAAAAATTCAAAAATGTTCGTCAAAGTCGTTTTAAAACAAAAACCAGGATTGTTTTGGCTTTAGGACGACTTTGATGAAAGGTTTTCATCCACTTCAAATGTTGACCGCTGTATATGAAGCCATGTATACCAGACTTTCATCAGACACACAGTGACTGGAGGATCTGAGGAATGTACGGTTATATTTGTTGTGAGTGGATTTTACCTGCTGATCTGTTAAGGAATCATGCCGTTCTGAACTCTCTTAAGAAAGATATTTTGAGAATGTTTCAGCTGTTTTTGTTCATGCTCTTATTAAATATTTCTCTCTTCTTTTGACAGCATGACCCTTCCAGTTGTGGCCCCAGAGATCCAGCTCTTTAGATGTTGCTCTGTCAGTGTTCAGATGGACGATCTCGCTCTGGTTCAGGAGACGTTTGCCAGGTGTTCACTTACTGCTTGTCTTCAATCCCTGTAATATCTCTGATTGGTTCAGAAGCGAGACTAGAGTCACATCTTGATGTTGCTCGTTGTCCTGGTGTGCTATAGTACTCGCAGAATAATGTCTCTGCTTATTTATTGGCTGCTGCCTTCCATTGCCCAGCCAATCACCAGCTCAGAAACATGACGAATATTGTATACTTTCCGTTTCATCTAACCCGGTGTGACACAACAAATTTGTAACAGCATATCACTTGCTGCTTTTGCGGTTTCACATGATTAGGATTAAAATCCTCTGATGACCAGAAGAGGTTATAGTAATACTAATAATTTATTTATTAATTAATTTTTTGGGTCGTCATCAAAATTTACAGCACACCTAGTTAAGACACGCTTTTTCTCCGTATTTTCCTGAACTCTGCTTCATTTTTTTTTTTTTTTTTTTTTCTTCTTTGAATTTAAATGGTTATTTCTTCAACAGTGATGTAATCCTGAATGAGAAGAACGAATTCCAGCTGCTTTCTCCATTCTGGTGGTTGCTGCGCTGCTGAATGTTTCCGAATGGCTCCGTTCATCGTGTGGCTCCTGACAAACTCGAATAACGGCGGCTGGTGGGCGTACGCTCATATGATTACAGTAGGAGAGGTGGGTGTGTTGACACGCCAAAGTTGGCAATTTTTTTTAGATCTAAATCATTCCTGTTTTTTTTWAAGTAATGTCTGAAGAGCGAGACTAGAGTCACATCTTGATGTTTCCCGCTGTCCTGGTGTGCTATAGTACTCGCAGAATAATGTCTCTGCTTATTTATTGGCTGCTGCTTTCCATTGCCCAGCCAATCACCAGCTCAGAAACAAATCCTTCATTACCAAACCTTTTGGTCCTGTTGCAGTTGTATACTAGCTTTGTAGTTGTTGAAGGGTAATGTGGTGTTTCCTCTCAAACCCCTGCAGGCGCTGGTGAATGTGCTCAATAATGGCGTGTCAGTCAGGTGGAGCAGCGCTGCAGATGCGTCTTCCCTTCAGAGTCGTCCGTCTCACCAGTGCTGTCAGGGTGAGTTTAGTTCTTACAGAATAACATCCTGACCAGACGCAAGACATAAAGTAGTAATGTTGGGCTAAGAAAATCAATTGTCTGCAACTGATTGTAATTTGTATGTTTTCGATCGTATTGCTTTGTCTGAAGAGCGAGACTAGAGTCACATCTTGATGTTTCCCATTGTCCTGGTGTGCTATAGTACTCGCAGAATAATGTCTCTGCTTATTCATTGGCTGCTGCTTTCCATTGCCCAGCCAATCACCAGCTCAGAAACATGATGAATATTGTATACAGGGTTTGAAACGAACACCTGCCAAATGCGAGTAAAAGCGCAAATACTGAACTTGTGTGACATCATTATATATTAAATATAGCCTAATTGCACAGCATCTGAAGTGTACGGTTTCTTTTTCTTCAAAAATCAGCATAGTTACAAATGTGATGTTAATGTTATACAACAGTTCATTAAACAAGTTCATATTAAGAGACGTGTGTTGCAGACACCATATTGGCTGTTTTTGCTCTATTTCACAAACAAAAAAACAATCCAAACAAAGCCACGGCACTGTTTTGCGTCTGTGAGCAACATGACGGCGTTTCGTTCCTGAATGAATCAACCTTTAAATGATTCGATTCAATCGCAGTGACTCACTAATTTACAGTGACTTGCTGACACCTACTGGCAGCTTTAATTTCACATTTAAAATGTATTTTCTTTTCTTTCTTTTTTTTAATTTAAAATTTCATTATTCAACATTTTATTTTTAAAATATCAAAGCATTATTTATGCATTTGTAAGTGCAGGTTAAAGCATTCCATGTGCATAAGTTGCATTAACGTGTAAATGCGTCTAAATGCCACTTCATATGCTGCTTCTGCAAAGATGAGTATTGTTGATGGTGATTTCATTTGTTTGGTAAAATGTGTCGGGCGTATTATTGTAATTGACTGATTAAATGTAAGAATTTGACTCAAAAGATGATGCCAACTTTTAGGAAAAACCGCTTTCTAAAGGTAAAAAGTGGTAAAAATGAATGTAAACGTATTGGAAAAGATCATTTCTATCAATGCTGTGAACTGACCATGCAGAATATGAAAAATATCAAAAACGGTAGTCCCTAAGATATCAGCACAGTAACACACTCTGCAAAATGTCTAACGTTATTAAATAAAATCCCAGAAAATATTGACATCTCACTTATCACACACCACTAGTACTGACACGAGCAGAATTTCTGAATGGCTGGTGGTAACCAAATTGTAGTAGCCAAATTGGCCAGTAAGTGGAAAAAGTTCATTTCAATCCCTGATTAAATACCTTCCGTTTCTCCTAACCAGGTGTGACGCTGCAAAATTTGTAACAGCAGATCACATGCTGCTTTTGCAGTTTCAGATTAGGATGTGAGATGTGAATTATTATTTTATTTCATTTTATTTTATTTTATTTTTTTGATCGTTCTTCTTTAGATTAAATCAGTATTTCTTCTTCAACAGTGACATAATCCTGAATGTGAAGAACGAATTCCAGCTGCTTTCTCCATTCTGGTGGTTGCGGCGCTGCTGAATGTTTCCGAATGACTCCTTTCCCCATCGTGTGGCTCCTGACAAACTCTGAAGCACGGCTCTAATAACGGCGGCTGGTGAGCGTACGCTCGTATGATTACAGTAGTAGAGGTGGGTGTGTTGACATGCCGAAGTTGTCAATTTTTCAGATCTAAATCTTTCCTGGTTTTATACAAGTAATGTCTGAAGAGCGAGACTAGAGTCACATCTTGATGTTTCCCGTTGTCCTGGTGTGCTATAGTACTCGCAGAATAATGTCTCCGCTTATTCATTGGCTGCTGCTTTCCATTGCCCAGCCAATCACCAGCTCAGAAACAAATCCATTTTTTTACCAGACTTTTTTTGGTCTTGTTGTGGTTATATTGGCATCGGATGATTTTTAACAGCTGTTCTGTGTTGTCCTAGGGATCATCGGACTCCTACGCCAACACCAAGATGAGCTGGAGAGCGCGAAGCCCAACTGTCAAACATCTGTTGCTTTATGTGCTTATGAATGATGAACAGATTATTATTATTTTATTGTGTGCAGCTGTGGTCTGAAAAGCAGTAATATACTGGTGTCAAAAGCGTAACAGAGCAGAGCAGAAATTTGTTTTATTTGTTTCTGAAATGTCCAATAGAACAACAAGAGGTATTACTGCCATTTTTAAGTGTTTAATAAATTTTATAAATGTCAGTATTTTTTTTTTTTTTTTTGCTAATGTAGGCTGTTAAATACAATAAAAACACAACTGCAAATTTGTCTCTTTCCAGTCCATGAAATTCAGTTATATGAAAATGTGTCTTAAATTTTTTCAAAACATGCTGAACTGGATAAATCTCTACACACCATTTAAAAAAAACAAGATAAGCAGAGATATGTTGAAAAGAAAAATAAAATGTCTTTACAAAAATAAGAAAAGAAACATACACAATTTCATGTTTTTGTTGACACAAAATGTGTTTTGCGTTCTCCATGCTTCGCCAATAGATAAAGCTTAATAAATATTGCTACAGGAAAAGAGACCAAACAGAATGTTTCTTGTATTGCTATATTGGGGTTTTTAAAATGTCAATGTTATCAATATTTCCGCAAAAATCACAAATGTTTATTTACGCTAAAACCGAGGTTTTTTTTAAAGTAACATCACACAAATCTATTTGAATCAGCTATACTAAAAATTACTTTCTATGAATGAAGTATGACAATATAACGGTGATTTATTTATGAATGTGTTTGTTTCATATAAAATAGTTGCACAACGAGAAGTTGTTTTGCCATTCAACAATGTGACTTTCATACGGAGCTGAAGGGGATCACATGTACACAAACCCTAGCATATGTGTAAGAACAATACAGAAAAAAAAAACTGCATCAAATAGTACACAAATTTGGATACACCAATCTACCGAAGCTCAACTCTTCACCATAATAGAAAGTTAAATCCCAACATGACTGAACTAAAAACGATCAAGTCTCCCCTTTCCTCATCTTGCTTAAAAACACAAAACTCTCCCAACTGAATCCCATGCAAAGTATGCTTTTTCTTTAACTGGACAATCAAGTCAGATCAGCAAAGATAAGAGTGACGGACAAAACCTAAAGAAATAAAGCTTCTCTGTCTTATTTCCCAAAGTATTTCCATGGTAGCCATTTCAAGAATACTGCAGCATAGTGTTTCTCAACGGGGCCGTTCGGACGGCATCGGGGGGCTCTGGAAGCAATATTTTTGAAAGGGTGGCGTTTGGTCAAGACGAGGCTACACCAAAGATGTATGAGCTGAAACTTGAAAAAGAAAATGCTCTGCGACATCTTAACGCTGTCTCTACACTGGATACATCAAAACGCACGTTCTATATCTATTTTTCAACTTGTCAACTGGTAGCGCAGGCGCGTGGCAGAAATAGAACGCGGCATCCGTTTACTGTAGCGCTCGCGCTCGGTTGTTACTGAACGACTGATTATAACGGAATCTATGTGCTTTAACACAACGTGTCGCGCTGTTCGCGGCCAGTGTAGTAGTGGTGTTCGCTCTAGTTTACGCCAATGCTCCCGCTCCTAGACTTGACGGTGTATCATTTCCTTAGCAACGACTTCAGTACTTTAGTGTTTGCTTGCCTTCTGTAGCGCAGCTGCTGCGTCAAAACAATAGCAAGCATTTAGACACGATCAAGCAAGGGATGTTTTTTCTTGTTTAGAAAAATTAATATTAATACCTTTTGTTTGCTGATTGGCTGCGGTTGATTTGAATACCAAATTTATTCAAAGCTCACAATTACAGCCTAATTTATATCCACGTGACTTTTTTTGCTTTATCCTTGTTTGCTTCCAATGATAATGATACTTAAAATGATAAATCAAAACTGTGATGAATGTCATGTGCCATTCAATGACATAAAAAATAATAATAATGAAATTATGTATGAGCCGTTTTGGGGGTTAAGATACATGCTTTCAAAACGGGCCTATATATTATAAATAAAATATAGCCTATAATATACACCATTAAAAAAGGTCAGTATGATTTGTTAATGGGTATATAAAAAAGGTTGCATTTGTTTGTTTAAAAAAAACAAACAAACAAACAAAAAACAGCCTACCATAAAAACAGTAAATAAAAATAATAGTAAATAAAAAAAAAAAATAACAGTAAATAAAAAAAAAAGCTTACAATTTTTAAATGTTTTCTTCTCAAGCTAAGCTACAGCAAATGATGCTGATTGTTGCTTAAGAAACATTTCTTATGATTATTATAGCTGACACAACACACTGACAAAAAAAAAAAATAGCAAGATTTGAAATTTAATTGACTATAACAAATATATAAATCAGGACAGCGCTAAAATAGTGACTATTTTGAAAATGAGGAGCATACATCTTTCTACAACCCCAATTCAAATTTGGGGCGTTTTGTGAAATGCCATAAAATGTACAATATATCATTTGTTCTCGTTAGCCTTTATGTAATTGACTTAAGTACAAAGGAAAAAAATCCAATGTTTTCACTGGCCAACTTAGTTTTTTTTTTGTTAATATAAACAAATTTTCAGCCATGATCCAGCTTTGCTTGCGAAGACTGAGAAGCTCCATTTATAGCCAAACAAGACACCCTCACCTATTACCAATTCACCTGCTTGCTGTGTTTCAAAGCAGTTTATTTGGTTATTCTATAACCTTTTCACTTTTATTTTGCCTCTGTCCCAAATTTTTTGGAGTGGGATGCATTCTTCAAATAAATAAATTAATTTGATCATTTTACAAAATGTCCCAACTTTTCTAGAATTAGTTTTTAAGTAAACCTTGAAATATTCTCACAAAATCTATGAAAGATAGTAAAGTAGGGTTTATATTTCTTCCATTTGCATGTGTAAATGTGGTATTTACTCACCAAAATAACAATGTCCACTATGTCATTTTTATTTAGTCTTTTTAAATTTGGGGCAACAAGATATATCCGCATCTCAACAACACTGAAGCTATAGCAATGAAAACCACCAACATGCTTAAAAACTCTGTAAATGAATGTTGTTACACTTATTTTAAAATAATTTACTGTAAAAAAAGTACTTCACTGTCTTTTTTGATTAATTCAATGCATCCTTGAAATAATAATAATAATAATAATGACCCCATACATTTGAATTACTGTAAATATAATAACAGTCCTCATTATGAACACAAAATAATTATAATCAACTTTAATACTCAGTGAGGGTGAGGGTGGTGGTGAGGGACCTGGATAACGGGTGGGGGCGCTGGCCCAAAAAAGGTTAAGAACCACTGCTATAGCACTATCATGTAAATGTCCAAAAAATGTGCCACTATGGTACTAGATGATGATAGTTACCAAGTACATTTTCGTCATTCTTAAGCAGGTTAGCAAAAGAAAGTGCAACACAGCAGTGCACTGGCAGGGAGACGAGATGACATTTTTTTTTAAAGGTATAGTAGACCTAAAAATGTAGGATTCTTTCTTCTGTGAAACATAAAAGATTTTAAACAATGTTGGTAACCAAGAAATGAGTATGATACTTTTTTTTTTTTAATATAAACTCTGAATACAGCTCATATCCAAATAAATATTTAATGGAAATGTTGACAGGCTGTCAAAACATAAAAGCAATTTGTTTTGTTTCCTCACAAAAGGTGGTGAGGCTAAATCCTGGACAGATGGTCCATCTGTCTCACACACACTCACTCATACCTGTGACGCAGGTCTTTTAGATTGTGGGGAAACCAGAACACCTGGACCAACTCCACACAAAACGGCCTCCAGGCTCAGCCGGGACCTTTTTACTGTGAGGCGACTCCCTATCAGAATTACAATTCTGATAATACTGTAATATTCACAAATAATGCAAGTCTTCTTTTCTTTTTAGTAACATTATTCTGCAAACAGGTACTATAGACCTTGGTCTCCTGGAGAAAATGAATGTTCCTTCTTTTGAATGTGGAATTTTCCTGAAATAATAAAAAAGGTTGTACAAGAACATTGAAATTATTCTGATTTTTATTGGAACAGTAGATAATTATAATTATTAATTATATAGTCATAATTATTTATCTTACAACTGAGAATTTCGAAGATGAAGCCATTCATGTTTTTGTTGTTTTGTATTCTCACTCACTCGGATTCTTTAATAGAAATTTAGTTCATCTAATTATTTTTAAAAGGTATTTTACCCTAATGATTTTATTAATAGCATCACAATACAAGTGCAAAAAAGTACTTTTTACATTACTATTACGACATCAGTAATGGAACAACTGGAAAAAAAAAAAAGAAAACACATTACAGCGACGCTACAAAAAGTACGGATGCCGTTACCTTGAAAAAATAATCTTGTGGCCCCACAACAAACTTTGCATTCTCACAAGTACTCTACATGCTACGATGTTCTCACGGGTTAATATGAGGGTTTTAGTTAGGGTTAGATGTGCACAGTAAACATCAAACGAATCCCTTGCTGGACGCCTTCTTGAACAAGAAACTGGTGTTGTGCTGGAGTACATAATCAGATTTATCCACTAACATGCCCATCTTAATAGAGGAAAAGCAATTCAAGCATTGTATGTGACGGCCTTTAATAGCAGAACATTAGAACATGATTTCTCAGCTCTGGCGCTGGAGGTCCACAACCCCGATCCAACACACCTGAACAAGCAGATGGAGGTCTTCAGGACTGCTAAAAAGGCAGGTGAGTTTGGTCGAGGTTGGAGCTTGAGGTCTACAATGGAGAGCCCCTGAATTAAAACGAAAAACACCTCAGGAGAGGGTGAACTCTTACTTTGAGTGAACAGTTCATCTGATGTTTATTTCAAGGCCATTTATTATAATACGCTCACAATGTGTGTCCATTATAAAATTCTAAACAAACCTGCGTAGCTGAGGAATTAAAGCCTATGAGAAACATAAGGATAGTTGCAGACAATAGCGAACCAGGTCTAACCGGGCCGTTTCTACCCCTAAATCCTCAGACTGAAGCGAATGCACAAAGGAAGGGTAAGATGTAAACAAAGTAAATATGATTATGCAGTGATTGTACTCGAGTGTCTTAGTAGTTGGGTTTCTTGTTGATTAGCAGGCAAAGGGAGGACAGCGCCGCCCCGAGTTTGGAGGCTTCGCTGCAGGCGCTGGGCAGCAGGGTGTAGTCGGTCAAACGCTGGAAAGCCTGAAACAGACAAAAAGTAAATATAACAAACACAGCGTCTGCCGTACCATCATATAATCAGCTGTGAGGAAAGCAGGTCTGTTTCTTCTATTGCCTACCAGCAGACACAACCGCCAGCTGAATTTACTCAACGTTTTCCTGATATTCGCATCTAGTTCAACAGTCAATAGACATCACACTAACTATAAGTAACTTTGCAACTACATCTCAACTAACTCTCATTAGTAGAATAAGGCGACATGTATTTGCAAAGTGACTTCAAGTCAGTAGAGTCTGTTATTACTCAAACGACTGCTAGCTGACATGGAGTTGCAAAGTTACTTATAGTCAGCAGAATGTCTGAAGTGGACTATAAAGTGTTGTATCAGATCTACACCTGAATATCTTGCTGTTACCGGGGCACAGAGGAACTCTCAGCTGAGGGCCCCGATGATAGTAAGGCTGCTCAGTTTATCGGAATAAAACAAAATCGTAATTTGGCCTTGTGCAACTATGAAATTGCAAAAGCTGTTATATTTGATGAAAGAAACGTTATACGATAAGAAAGGCTTGTTTGGTTCGCAGTAAATGCGCAATTGAAAGAGCGACAAGGGGCAAACATTTTTCTCAAAATTGTAAAGAAAAGTGTTCATAAACCTTTTGTTCAATGGAAACTTCAAACTCCGTAACGTCAGCAGAGTCCCATTTGTGATCTGAAGTGGCTTCTTAGCACAGAATGAGACGAAATGTATTCGACACGGTAATAAAGGCTATACTGGATTATAAATATACATTATACTTATCACCATACCATATGACTGTCACAGTCATCTGTCTTTTGCCTTCATGTTTAGTCAAAACATTCTTCTTCCTTTTATAGAGTGCTGCAGGGACGACGCCAAAACCCGGAAGACTGATTTACCATGGGATCCCTCAAAATTGGCTAACTGGCTAACAGCAGTATCTGTTTGCTTGCAATTGTCCTGAAATGTGTGGATAAATAGTGAATGTTTGGTGTTGTTATTACTTGGAGTTCTGATAAAGAATAGAGCAATACATTTGCATACAAACTGCAGTGCTTTATCAATACATTTCTGTGGTGGGCTAACACATATAGCATGACTATTTGGGTGTGTACCACCAAGCTGTGGGTTACAGTAATGGTGATGGGTGTTCCGTTTCCGACATGTGCTGCACTTAGTAGACCGATCACAACTGGGTCAACCGGACCAATCACCCTAGATTAGTGTCACGCAAAGGAGGGGTTTGGACAAATGATTTGTTGAGTCCTTTTTAAGGTAAAAAAAAATAAAAAAATAAAATAATAATAATATATATATATATATATGAAGAGTTCAGATGCAAAACCAGCTAAAAGCCATCTCAGTCAAAAATGAGACAATGATAGTGAGTGAATGCTCCTGACACATAGAATACATCCATCGAATACTTTTACTCGCTAAATTCCAGCCTCAGCCCAATCAGAAGTACCAGTACTGACATAAAAACCTATACAAACCAGCCAGAAAGAAATATACACACACACACACACACACACACACATCTATAGCACTGAAAAAAAAAACAGTTACTGCTGCAGTGAGGGTGTTTCTAATGCAGCGTCTTTGGGAGTGACGGTAAATTTGACATCATTCTCTCTTCTGACTGCCGTAATCAATCTCTCTCTATTTTTTTCCTTCTTTTAAGGTTGTGAAAACACTACTGTGGAGTTTTTCTTTCGCCATTTAAGCAAATGGGAACTCAAAAAATATATCTGATGTAGTCTCCTGTTTACTGCCATATAAGTTTACCCAACGATGACAACTTCCGCTTCTGAAAACCTGGAACTATGAAAGGAGTCCATTCAGTCACAACAATAGCTGGATACCTTTGTCTATATTAGGGATTAGCTGGAACTTCATGAGTTGTATTACTTCTGTGAGGCATATCTGGACTTTGTGAGGGCGCCCTACAGCTTCCAGCATGAGTGAAAAGGACATTAAATGTGTTAATAGCACTCACTAATGCTCACACCACCCTACTTTGGGAAAACCTTAGACCTTTCTAATGATTTATAGTTATAGGCCATCTGCATGTTAACAAAAAAGGTGTTCTTTATACTGGGTTTCTGCAAGTATTATCAAATCTAAAGTAATGATTTTTTATGCCATTTCTAATATTTTGAAAGAAGTCTCTTCTGCTCACCAAGGCTGCAGTATTAGCAATATTAAGAAATATAATTTCCATTTAAAATAGCTGTTTTCTATGTGAATACATGTTAAAATGTAATTTATTTCAAATGTGATCAAAGCTTCAGTGTCACATGATCCTTCTCAGGAAGCTTTTCTGATTATAATCAATGTTGAAAACAGTTTTTCCACCCAATACTTTTGTGGAAACTGTGATACATTTTATTTTTCAGGATTTTTTGATGAACAGAAAATTCAAAAGAACAACATTAATTTGAAATAAAATATGTTGTAAAATATTTTAAATGCCTTTAGTGTCCCTTTTGATCAATTTAATTTGTCCTTTTTGAATTAAAGTATTTATATATATATAACATGTTTCTTTAATGGTACGTTTAAATGGTAATATATTATGGATTCCACAAAAACTTTGAAGAACAACTGTTTTCAATATTGTGCAAAGCTACACTAAAATCAAAAAACTCAGAAGCATGGTTTTTCCATTGATTACAAAAGCCCATTTTGACACAAACCTGTCATCACGCATTGAAAACAGGCTTGTGGTGTTGATTGTTCTCTGTGATGTGACTGCTTGTACTGTACATCCTGCGTTACTCACAGGGACACTGTTGGGACACTCCTCCGCTGTGGGGTGCAGGAGGTAGTCCACTTTGGCAGGGCCTCTGATGTAAATGCAGTTAGCAGCGACGTCTTCGGGTACAGACAAGATCTCATAGTGATGGTCAGTCAGCTGCTCCATCACCTGAAACAAAACAAAACATACAGATGATGACGTGCTTTTAGGTAATGTCTCCTCAGAAAAGCTGCATACATCCGTGTACGTTATGAAGCCATTATGTCACGTATTTCACTTGCACACACTCACTCTGAGTGTTTTCTTGGCCCCGTCGCTGCTGCTGATGATGATGGTATCGGGGCCACCCATGGAGCAGATGTTCTTCAGGCGAGAGCCTCCGCACACGGGCACAGTGGACACAGCGAAGTCCTGAACACACAGAGCCACGTGGCGACAGTAGATAATAAACTGTTAGCAGATATTATCCAGGCAGTCTACTAATACTCTAATGACTGCTAGCTGTCATTCTTATAGTTGGGAGAATGTCAAAAGTGGACTATTGAGATAAAGTGTTACCAAAAACAGTAACAGCTTGTGATCATCTGACAAAACAGCAAATGAAACTCATTATTAAAATGTATGATGTGCACAATATGCAGCTTTTTAATCAGCCAGTGTTAACAGATCCAATTCATTCAAATCACAACGCTCACCTTGAAGGTGTCGGCCAAAACCTCCGCCCCACGGTGATTGGTGTGTTTCGAAATGCCCACAAAGAACTCTTTTCCTGTGAAAAGGACATCGCTGCCTTCTAGAGTGGCTCCACCAGACCCGCCCTCCTCATCGCCCATCTCCACCACCGTCAGTTTGAGTTCGTTCAGGACGCGCCGCACAGCCTCTGCCTGAAGAAAACACACCTCTGAGCCCCATCCACGTCTAGATCTCCCACAGCCACGCAAGCATCCCTTACCTCAGCGCGTCTCTGCTGTTTGAAGGGTCGCGTGATGAGCGCCGTGTCGCCTTGGATCACAGCGATGTCTTCGATCCGCCAGCTCTCGGGCAGCTCGGAGTCGGCTGGGATTTCTATGAGCTGCAGCCCAACCTTCTGCCTCAGAGCGCCCGTCAGCACCCCCATCTGACGCTGGGCCTTGGCGAGGTCCGTCTGAAACCCTTCTCCACCCTCTGCCAACTTCCCAAAGGATTCTGGGATACTTCTGACGACAGCATGAGTGAAGCAGCCGTACGGATATATGTTGGCCATGGCGGCGTATCTTTGAATGCTATGCGTTTATGACGGCTGAATGTTTGTATACAGGTTCAAACTAAGGACAGTCTTCGAACTGGATCAGCAAATCATTCTCGACATCCTTGATTCCCCCGGGTTGAAACCTCAAGGCGTGTGTTTGTCCCTTTATTACTGCCTGAGACAGAGAATAAATTGAGAGAAAAAGAATCATATTGTGAGGAGCTATAGACCAAACCATCTAATCCGTGAATATCTGGGCCTAGGAACCTCTAGGATCTAAAGTTGAATAAATCAGCCTGACGCACTTTGAGAGCTAAAGTAAGAGCTCAGACTCCTTTCAGTGACCAAACTGAATAAATAGTGTCTTTGCACCTGGACTTTAAAGTGGATTCAAACATCTTATGATTTTGTCAGTTGTCACAGTGTTTCACAGTGTCCACACTGGTTTCCAGTTACTGTTTATCGAGTGAGAAGCAGCATATGTTTTAGCATACGTGTGTGTGCCCCATAAATTATATCATGTGTGTGTATGTGTAGCCTATAAAATAACTAAACAATGTAGCAAAAAAAAAAATCTCAATTGCTGGTAAGAGCAACCAGAGTGACGTATTATTTCAAATCATCCATACTTTAGGACATTTCTACATTCTGCAATACATTTTTGGACATAAGCTGCATTTTTAAATCCTTCAAAAATCATAAGGTTACTGCTGAAAAGGGAACAACTGTATCCACATTGTTTAGGAAAACAAAACACTTGGCCTTTCAGCTGTTGCAATAAACTGATACAACTGCTGAATCTGGAAGTGTAGTCTACAACCAGTCAAAATATGCCACTGGTAGCTTCCAAACACAAATAATGATACCGGTTACCTTTTCTCTCTGTGAACAAAAATATCTGACTACAGCTATTTGGATTAACGGCTGTGTTTGGTGCACATCTAACATTCTGCAGATATCGGTCTTTACAAATAAGCAGCGCACAAACACAGTGGTGCAAACATTAATAAAACACGAATTCATTCCACTTTAGTTGACTTTCCCAATTAGGTTCGAAGAAATGTTTTTGTAAAGTCGCCGCTGATGCACAAAAGCGGTTCAACAGTTGTCCCAAAGTGTCTCGGCTGCCAAAGTTGACGCCCTGTTGAAATACGACAAATCCTACCTTATGATACGATGAAACACTCTAATTCGGTTTCCTTTCTGTGAAAGCGCTGAATTGTTTTGACTGAGTCGCACTCGGCCATGCACAAACACCACACCGTTATTCTCTACTCATAACCTCCGCTCTTTCCCTTCCCCCTCAGTCCATCCATCCTGTCCGAGTCCCTTTTCTCCTGCGTGACCATAAGCAGTATTGGGGATTCACTCATCACGACTTCAAACTACGGAACTCAAACCCGATAACCAGAGGAGCCTATGTAGAGTCTTTCCTACGTAGTTCTGTAACATTAGCCTACCTCTGAGACAAAGTGAAACAGCGGTTCTTGAAACGTGCAAACTCTGATCCGCATGAAAAACACTCCTGACCATCTTTCAGGATTTTCCACTTACCCGTCCTGTTGTTTACAGTGCCACACCCCCATCGCTCCCTGCATTTCCTCCCTTTCCACAGTGTTACTACACTGTGAACTTAAACTGTTCCTAAAGACGGTAAAGAAAACTAAGGAAGCAGCAGTCTGCTGTTACTCGAACTAAATAATGAGTGTTCAGTCAGTTTTGAGCTGACACAGTTAACCGGCCCTAGTTTGTGTTCTGTTATCTGCAGCTGTTCTCTTAATCCACTCGTTTAATATGTAGGTCAGGTTGTTTAGCTGTGTCCTCTGTCTCATCAAATAGCAGATTACTTGTGAAATGTACATGCTATAGATGTGTTGTTTTGCTGTTATGGGGTCAGTGTTTCCGGCAGGATTTGTGGTGGGTTGACCTCAGACCCTAGTCTATATGAGGAATTAGGGAAATGCTGTCCTACTATGAAAACTGTTTAGATAGATAGATAGATAGATAGATAGATTTTTTTTATTTAATTAAAATTGAAATCAAAAGTGAATTCATGTCCCATTTACCATTAATGGTGTCACATTGTCCTGGTTAAACGTTACTTAAAAACACACAAACAAACAAATACCGTTCTCTTGTATTTTTACATTAACAATGTAATTAATGTTCCATTATTAAACTATATATCTCATCAAGCTAGTGTTTTAAGCTTTTCCTTTTTTTAAATTTATTTCGAAACAAGAACTAAAGACAGTAACGATTTAAACAACATTTTATTTGCGAACTGATGGTCAGCTTTTCTTTTTAAAAAATCCCCATGCTTATTAAGTTTTAGTTTGATCATGTTTTAACCACGTTAAGTTTTATTTTGAAAGACATGGACTCCTATTTTATCTTTACACTATGCTGCTGCTTTAGAGAAACAAGTGATTTATACACTTTTTGATGTTATATTTTGCAATATCTGAGTTGTTTTATTTTTGTACTGTTTATTGTTCTGTTGTCCAATTTTTGAAGAGGCATTGCCTCCCTTGCCCACTTGGAGGAAACGCACCTGCTGGACTTTAAAGTGGACTCTAATATTTTTAGTTGTTATAGTCTCAGTCCACATTACATCCCCACTGTTTTTGGAAACTCATCTATTTAGATAATAATAATAATATTAATAATTAAATGAGTTCTATTTAAAATGCAGTTGAGTCTGAATAGGAAGGCGTGTTTTAAATATATATATTGTACGGTTTATACTAGGCTTGTTAAGAAAAATGTTTAAGATGTGCAGGTAAACATATTTATTACCTCCATTTGGCTATTTGTTTTCACCACATGTTAGCTTTATTTATTATACATCTGTGTCTTATGATACAGATATGTCTTATGACTATTATAGGTTGTTAGGCTATTGAAGGCAGCAAGTACTTTGGATCTGATTCTGAGCAAGCAAGATGATGATGGTGAAGTCAGTAAAGCATGTATCAGATAAACAGATGTAAAGAGTTTAATAAGGTCCTTGGTGTAAACTATGCATTTATGAACACTTACTGCATTAAAATAAAGTAACAAGAGTTGTATCACCCAGTATTGCAAAGTTACAGTACATTTTTGTCATTTAGAAGAGTAAAATTTAAATCTACTCTCGAAGGGCGTGTCTAAATAAAGAGCTGTTTTGGTGTGTATCACTTTACACGCAAAAGAGCTGCATATCAGAAGAGGACGTAGCATATACATCTCTGCTTTGCACACCTACAGCAATCAACAGCTGGCAGAAGAGACATGACTGAGAACAAGAGAACTGGTTTTTAGCCGTACCGAAGTCACACTGCTCAGAGAATCAAACATTTGGTTTAATGAGGACTAAAAATAGGGAGTGGGTGCAGTTTGATCTTTGTAGGATGGTTGTGTTCACACACTGCCAACACACATTTATGTCCAAACCATGTAAAATTGAATTTTGCAATATAGGTGGCCTTTAAAAATAGGATTTAGACAAATATAACAGAATAAATGTAGCATTTGGTATGAAGCTTGTGATTTCAAATTAATTTTGTCTTCTTTTTTAAAGTTTATTTTATTGTGATTTTGACAGTTGCTTTGCCAAAGCAATGTCGCAAAACACAAAGTAAGAGATCTTTTGTATTATTATAAGTTTGGTTCCTTAAAAAATTGCGACAGGACAAATTAGACGGGTCGCCACAGTCTAATGGGAAACTCTGAAGGTCTTAAAACTTTGTGTAAAAACATTTCTCATTCACTGTGCATCATCAGAATGGGTGGTTTTTAAGAATGGGGAGAGCAAATGTAAAAGCTTACAGACCCGGTGAAATTCATATAGGGTTCTGTGACTTTTAGTTCCTGTGTGTAGGTGTACGTCCAAGAACACCTTAAGATAGCAGATAACACATTTCAAATTTACTTTCCCCAAAAATCGGACCAAAAATGTCGACGACTGTCGTGCCAGGTGTGTTCACATTTGTACTATAAAATGTCAAATAAAAAGCTCCCGTAAATGAGAATATCACTCGCTGTAATATTAGCTGCCCTGACAAGCAGCAAGAACTAGAAAAAGTCGGCTCATGGCTGTGGAGTAAACCAAATCCTGTAGTTTAATTAAACATTAAACCCTTCGCTGTGTCTCATCCTATTTCAAAAGAAAGCAAGGGGTTTTAAAGTCCAGCCTCTCCAGCACTGCACATTTTGGACGTCTCTCATTTTTACCCAGCTAAATGAACTCATCAGCTGATCAGCAGAGGACTCCATGACCAGATCTTGGACTGTCTGATCAGCGAAACATCCACAAAGATTTGAAAATTCAATAATGAGAAATACAACGTTAACATGAACAAAACAGTTTTTCTAAAAAAAAAATTCCAAAGTGAAAAGATAGCAGAGTCCACACCACAACTATAGTGATGATGACACAGGTGAATAACATCACTGGATTTGCTTTCAAAACTAAATTTTCGGCCAATCGTTCATTAATAACACACTTTACTCTGAGCAATTAAAAACATTGTTTTAGCACAGTGCTCTGGACACCAGCACCAGCTTAATTTCTTTAAAAAAAAAATCGCTGTCTGTGATTTCATCATGGAGATAAAGGTTAGGATTATGATTTTTCTGTAGAAGTACAGCAGTGAGTGTATATTAGAACCTTTTCTTGTTTGTTTTTAGGATCTGAAGGAGCTTTAGGCCCCGGAAGGAGCAGGAAGGCCTCTGATATACAGCAGCTCGAAATGACACGGCCGTGACTCCAGGGCATTGGAGCAACAGATCGAGACAAAGAGAGAGACACAGACTAGCAGAGGACAGACAGGATTAAAGAACAGACCATCTGTCCATCCCTCGTTTCTCAAACGAAACCAGAAACAGCCTCACGTAAGCTATTCACGTCCTTTTTGGCTCCACATGCGTGTGCTTGATTCTGTCGGCGAGTGTCCAGTAGAGATGGAAGGCACACGACTCTGAAATATCTTCATGCTGTGTCTGATAGTGTGTCGTTAGTGTGTGCTTGTGTGCGTGTGCCGGTGGCATAATCACTAGTAAACCGTTTATCGTGACTGTGTGTCACGCTTGTGTCACAAGATTGCTGTCATTTGATTTCCCTGCTGCCCTGCATGCTTGTAATTTGGAACAAACAGGCAGTGCATTTTTCAGCGTTCTCATGCTCGTAAACGCACATACCCCCCCCCTTTTTAATCACCTGATTATAACAATTATGAACATTTATGATTTACTTGTGTTAAAAAGTCAGATGTTCTGTGTTGTCTGAAGGCCAATTCGCACTAGCCCCGACAGACACAGATGTTTGTTAGGTTTTGTCTAATCGGTGCGTCACTCCAGTCGGCGCTTGTTTTTTGCCAATCGATTGTGTTGAATTTGCATTTATGTTATGTCTTGTTGGGTCTGCATCTGTGGGTGCAGTGTGACTCCAGTTCGGTTCTTAAGTGATCAACACTAAATCAAATTAAACCACCAGGGTGGAGTCCAGGCTAGTCAAAGCCCACCACAATCCCTCTGTGTTTTCAGCTCTAGACAACAGCAAACCAGAAGCTGTAGGAGTTTCATAGTGGCATCTGTTTAGACTACTTGCTGACTCCATCATGCTCGATATTACGTGCCTGGAATTAGAAAAGGCAAACTGCTCAATTTGATCTGGAAGAATAAGAAAGGTTGACTCTCCTGACTTTTTTGAGGTGGACGCACGATTCATTCATCACGATGAATTCTAAAGGATCCTTCCTCATCCTCATCGGCTGCTGTCTGCCTTTAGCAGGTAGGATGCATATGAAAATTGAGTTTTTTATTTATTCAACCAAAGAAACTCGAGATACTGCTCATTTTTCTGTCACCCTGCTGAAAGTGATGTGTTGGGTTGGTGTAGTGCTGAAAGTAGATAAGTCGAACCTCGATTTAGAACGGCGTAGGTAAGATCTCAGCAGTGATTTGCTTTGAGCTGGAGCTGCTTTCGAATTTCATAAAGCGAGTTTTTTGCTCTTCGGGGTCTAATGAGTAGGAATACAGACTAAGGTTTGAATATAGTCCTAACTTCATCTTCTTAGTTCACATCTTCAGAATGGACCAAGCACAACTCTATCCCATGACAATTGCTAAAGATTTCAATGCCTTGATTGCATGTGGATATTCAAGTGTTGAGATCTAGTGTAAAAGAATTTGGACTTTCAAACTACATATGCCCCCAGGTCTTTTCTATTTGGGTCTCAACTCTGTGTCAGGAGAAACCTTTTAGCTAAAAGAGGTGTGAGGAATGGGAGCAGGACATGACCTAGGTGTGACTCACACCCTGTCCACTGCGCCACAACTCTGACACCAGCGGCCAGGTACATACGTTTAAGGCCACATTTACTAGCAGCTTGGTACAGGTTACACTGGTGTAATGCAAAGCCTCTTTTGGCGTCAAAAAACTACTGTCAGGATTTACTAAAAACGAGTTTACAAAAATAAGCGATGAAAAGGTGTGGACGCAGTCATTTGCAGCAGATGACCTTATTGCATACGCATTTGTAGGAGTTTCCCTTTCAGACGCAAATTTATGGGAAGAAATCACGCGACATGATTTACTAAGGTTTACGGTAGGTCATTTACTGGTATTTGGAGCATTATTTTATTTAGGCTTACCAGAATTTGCGCTTTACACGTAGCTGCCAGGAGGAGGCGCCACCTAGAACAAATCACATGGTAGATGAGAGACAATTTTCTCCACTTGTGTTGATTTATTTGGAATGCCAGAAGAAGACATATCGTTCGCTTGTTCGCAACGTTACGCTAATTTGCGCTGCTCTTGGTAGATTGCGTCTGTGTTCTGTAATGTGCGCATTGTCACTAAAATGAACCCGCAGAAGCGTTTTTTTCTGGCCCTCAGTCTCAAATAGTCTGAACAACCAAGTAGTCTTATTTTTTGGGACTGAGACCAGTATGTTTTTTTTATGTAACCAACCTAGGACTAACACGTAGGACTAGTCTAAGCATTTTATGTAACCGGGTTGCAGAGGCTGATTCTGAGACATTCACTGACGATCCTCCCTCTCTCTTGCAGCTTTGTCCTTGACATGCTACACATGCATGTTTCCAGCCATCTCTCCACTGGACTGTCTGAAGTTCCCCCAGGAATGTCCCACGGGCCAGCGATGTCTTGCCAGCACAGCTGTAGGAGTTAAAGGTCAACTGAACCAAACGCTGCACGGACAGTCACTGTACTATTGTGCTAAAGTGAATCAGCTGAACATTAATTGGCAAAGTCTATGCAGGGAATGTGTGATCCTGATTTGATTTACTTTCCCACACCGTCACGCACACGCGAGACACTTAGATCAGGTGTGGGAAAGTAGTAGTGAAGCTGTTTCAGACTATGAATTAGAGGACTTTCATGTTTTTAAGGTGAGTTCTGCCCACGTGAGTGAGCAATAGGGTGTTCCCTAGTAAGCCGTCTGGACCTGATTTTGCAGAACCTGATATAAGACCGCGTACAACATTTAGTTTTGCGAGCCGGGCGTTTGACTGTCAACAAAGTCTGGTACATATTGTCACTATATTCTCTCTCTAGCTATATGAAATAGGTGATCTGAAAAATATGTAAAATGATCAACCACAGTTGATTTATTTCTCATCACGTGTGCGGCAGGAAAGCCTGTGGCTGTTGATGGCACAATAATGCAGCATGTTGTAGCTTGTTCAAATAATGATACGTCCGTTTTTTCCCATGTGCTGTTGACTATAATGTGAATCTTGTTTACTTGATAAGAACGGCCTCAAATGAAACACCTGAATATCTTTTTTTAAGGCAAGACACACTAGGTGAGCACATGCCTGGTACACAATGGGTCATAAATACTGTAATAAAAAAGTATTTCACATTTTATATCGGCTGCATTAATGAAGAAAATACTACTTATGTCCATCTGTGGTGGTGGAAAGAATTTTGTTAAGCTTTGGTCATCACGGCATGAGCTGTGACCACAATCGTGTACTGTCTGAATAGGTACAGTAGGTTTGTGAAAAGCCAGAGTCAGAAAGCTGTAGACAATAGGAGCGTGTAGCCTGCAGTGTTGACTGGGTGTATTCAGCTGTCTGTCACCCGAGAAGGATTTGTCATGTGTAGACACCCATACGTGTGGCCTCGAGCTTCATGTTTGTTGAACTATTTCCGCATGACCTTTTGCAGTTTTTGGGCGCTATCAATACTGCATCGATTGGCTGTTTTTCTTCGTTCTGTACGCTCGTTTCTTTATACTCAGTTAACACGCACAATAGGACACATGACATTTTCTTTGGTAACATCATCTTGTTGGTGCAAAAAGAAACAGATCTGAGACGGTAGGGAATAGCAAACTCTGATATCAGCCCCTTGACTGGGACGCCCTGCATCAGCAGTAAGATGTGATGTTTGTGTGTGTCCAGGGTCAGTGCACATCGTCCTGTACGAGCGGAGCTGTGCCCTGCCATCACAGTGTGACCTGAGCGGAGAGAAACACGCGGCAGGAATAAGCTTCAACTACACGAATGAGTGCTGTGACACGGATCTCTGCAACGCTGCTGCGACCATCAGCTCCCCCTGCTGGACAGGAGCAGTGCTGAGCCTCTGCAGTCTGGCCTTCCTGCTCCAGCTGGGTTGAGTGAGGGAGCTCTAACTCCTACATGAGGTGCTAACTGCGTGATCAGACAAAGTCTTGTATTCAGCGGAACGATTACGTAAACCAATGCATCTATAAAGCTTCAATTTTAAATGAAGACTGAAACTAGAAGTCCATATACGCACTTTTTCTGCACACACCATGCTTGAACGGAAGTGCCTGCAACCACACACACACACAGTCAAGGCTCATCAGAATGAGTCATGTAGTTACTCAGTGCTCAAAATACTGAAACTCTTCTTCTAAATATAAACGGCTAAACTGAGTGTAAAATCTAACAACTAGTTTGCTTTGCCTTATTTTCTGCTGTAAACATTAATAAGTGTTAAAATAACAAGTTTTTAAATGAATCTTTAAATGAATCTGAATTGTGCTCTAATTAAACAGTTTCTTTTATAATATCAAGCTACATTAAAAATGCAATATCTAAGCATGAAGAATCAAGAAAACAAAAATGTACTCAGCATTTTATTTTTTATTTCAACTTTATTACAAACTGTATTGCTGAATTTTGGAAATGCAGGAAGAAAGATGACTTTGTTGTAACATCCCTCTAATGAATAAAATCCTCACTAATTAAAATTTGCACCGACGTTGTGTCGTCCATTTAAGTGCAGGGTAAGATTTGGAAATGACCGTCAAGCGGTTAAGAGGAAGTGAAAAGAGAAGTGCGCCGGGAAAGAGCGCTGAGGATAACGTGTGATACTATAAATGAGAAACGTTTTTGTAAGGTCATCTAGGCTGAATCAACTTAAAGAGGGCAGACTAGAGCTTAAAACAGCAGTTACTGGTTTCCTCTATTTCAGAAGACAACAAACGTGCATATATTTCAAAACTCGCCCCACACAATAAATAAGAGTGTTTTCAATGTGGACCTTGACAGTGACATTTAGAGATTTGCACATGCAAATTTTCACATGCATCCTATCATATAGCAACGAGATGAGACTGTCCTTTGGGGCCAGTACCTGATTTAAAAGATTTTCAGTGAATAGCCACTTTTATTTTACTTTTTTCTTCTCACATATGGAGTACTTTTCTGATGCCTGCATGATTTTGTGACATATCAACCTATGGAATGTAAAGAGCAGCTCGAAAAAACAGTTTACGAAATGCACGCGACCAAAGCAGCCGTGAGTGGAAAGCTGTCATTAAAGACTTTGGTTACAGACTCTAGAGAATGACACAGCGAGAGGGAGGGACAGCAATGGGAGAAATGAGGCAACAACATCCTGTTTGTAACTGCTAGAATGCACTCATCCATGCAACCAATGAACAACTTCATAACATCGTAAAAAAAATACTGAAAAACGACCACTACTGCTGCCTGTTCAGCTTGTGACGATATTTTGTAACGTGTTGCTGCAGGCTGCCGACGTGAGTAACAACAGAAATGACATTTACCTCTGCGGTTCAGCTGCTTTTGAAAAATCTAAACTATAAGACCACGTTTAGTTGAAACGTGAGACCTTTGCCAGTGCAAACAACAACTCAGGTGCTGGAGACATACAAGAACCAATTGAAAGACTAGGACAATCTGGAAAGAGAATTGGTGATAACGCGTGTGAGAGTGTGGGGTTTCCTTCTTCTATTTGAGTGCCTTCACAACGGAGGAGTAGGCCACGTGTATCTCCTCGTCGCTGGGACAGGTGGAGGAGAACTCCTCTCGGGCGTACGCCGCATCCAGGTATCGCCAGAGAGACGTCAGAGAGCGAGGGATGGAGAAACCTCGAAACTTCTGACACACAACCTGAGAGCGAGGAAAAGAGAAGCTAAGCATTGCATTCGTCAACTCTTTCGCTTAAGCATCATCAGTCTGCTGGGGGTCTGTCTCACTTTGACGATGTGCAGCTTGGGCAGCAGGTTGCAGTCGGCCAGAGTGAGCTCCTGACCGTCCAGGAAGGGGCGGGTGGAGGAAGAGACATCATCAGCGCTGTTCTCGTCGATCTCGTCCGGTAGAGGGGTGCTCAGGTAGTCATCCAGCTTCTTCAGGGCCTTCAGCAAACCCTTCTCCAGATCTGCACAAGGAAACAGTTCATACAGCTTCATTCAAAAAAAAAAATGTCCTTTTCCTGTGTTCGTATTTTCGTATTTTCCGTTCTGGTAGGGGCTTGTCCTATTTTTAAAAGTTGGTCTGTTCAGACCAACGTGGAAAAAACGGCAGGCGTGCTGAATGAAAATGGTATGGAAAAGCAGAAAGTACAGCCGTACGCAAGGACGGTGGTGTAATACACTCTTAAAAATAAATGTTCCAAAAGGGTGTTTTTGCAGTGATGCCACAGAAGAACCATTTTTGGTCCCCCAAAGAACCTTTCAGAAAACAGTTTAAAAATCTAAAGAAGCTTTTTTGACTAAAAAGAACCTTTTCTGCATTTGAAAGGTTCCATGAATGTTCAAGGTTCTTCATGGAACCATCGATGCCAATAAGGAACCTTTATTTTTAAGACTGTATACTATTTGATCTTTAAGATGCTTTGTTTTAGTTTCCAAATTAAATTTTTTTTTTTTTTTGCGAGTGTCACCAAGTCAGCTCTTACCGGTGTGATGGAAGAGATTAGATTACATCCCTGTAAAAAAATCCAGTCACACTGAGAGCATGCAAATGGTCTGAACTGGCGCAGATTCAGTTTATTTGGTGTGAACAGGCCTTAACCAAGTGAAAAGCAACAAGGTTCCAGCGAAAAGCAATTTTTCCCCATGAAACACAAAAAACTGGTATCACTTGAAGATGAGTGACCAACAGAATGTCATGACAATGTCACATAAATAAACACACATTTTAAGTCTGCAGGATTGCAGCATTGCAGTTGAGTAGACTGAATATTTGCATTATATGTTGAATTACGTATTTAAAGAGGACATCGGATGCCTGTTTTCCACAAGTTGGTATGAATGATGGGGTTAAGGTTTTCATGGAATGTCTATCAGATACTTTGGTTAAAATTCCTCAAAGGGTGTGTAAAACTGCACCTTGTCAAAAACAGCTCTGTTCACAGCAACCCGCATGTCACTTTAAATGATAATGAGCTTTTGCTCACCCCGCCTCTCCCTATCCATAAGTGGCGCGGAGGTGGTCGTATTCAAATAGTTCGCTGTCTACGTAGAAACCGGCTGGTGTTTTTTCATTTCAGCTTTTCTGAGCTAAACCTAACTAAACGCAACAACAACAAAAAAAAGTGATTTTTTTTCTTTTGAAAAGGAGACCACAGAGCACGATCGTATTAGCAGCGTTGCAGGGTATGTAGTTCCTCTGAAACAGACGACACAATTGAATGTGTGTGGATTTAGGGTGTGTCAAGGGCACTGAGCTTTAGCATTATTCAGAACTTGGAGAGTCTTGCACACCCACTTCCCGTTGCATACGTGTGCTCACAAGTGGCCAAGACCACAAGTCTGGTCTGGCCACTTAACAATCTCTTTAACAAATCTAAGAGAATGAAAACAATTAGCAGCGATGGTGCACTCACTGTCGTTCATCTGCGGGTTTGAATTCTTGATGTAGGCGGAGAACTTCGAGAACACATCGAGACCTGCGGTGTTAGATTCAGGATTGCGAGCTCCCAGCCGTGGGTATCTGTGTCGGACAGAGGGATGAAGAGGAGGAGGATAAATGGATATTGCATACATAACAGTTGTCAAATGTGGGAATGGAATATACAAATACAAACGCAGTGATATGGAGGCACAGAACGAAGGGAAGCAAAGCATGTGTTCATGAAGGGAGTTACTTAGGAGGGCAGAGGGTTTCCTCCAGGAACTCTTCGATCTTGTTGGTGTCCGTCTTCACCTCTGTACCGTACAGCAGGAAGGGAGGCTGAGCACCAGGAGCCAGATCTTTAAGAATGTCTGGCTTCCTACTCACAAAACAGAGGAAGAGGAATGGCATTCCACTTGTTTTACAGATGCTGCTTTTGCAAAATGGCGTATGCGTACGCTATACATGAAAATGAATGAATGAAAATGTTCAGTTTTTTTTGGACGGGACCACTAATTTTAATTTTTGGAATACAGTGCCTACAATGTAGTATACTACTGGTTTGAAGAGAATGCAAAGAAACACCAACCTCTTCATGTCAACGGTGGTCACATTAAAGGTCACGCCTTTCAGCCACAGGACCATGAAGAGCCGCTGAGAAAACGGGCAGTTCCCAATGCTCTGACCATCGCTTCCTGCCTACGCACACATACCAAGAATGTCTACGGATTTCTGACAGACTGCATAGCCCCAAATTATGCTTACTTAGACACAATTACACAACTGAGTTTTGTTTTTGTGAACGACAAACAGCCGCAGCAAGATAAAAATAAATGAGACCGTTGACAAAACAGATGTTGACCTATAGTCCACAAGGCAAAATAAGCTGAATTTATAAAAAGTTTACACATGCTTGTTTCTTAATCTGGATGCTTTTGTCATTATCTGGATGTTCCATGGGTGTTTTATATTTAGTGAGAGTTGTTTTTGGTTTTCCAGCATATTTTCCATATTTAAAGCCTTTCCAGCAGTGACAGTATGATTTTGAGATCCATCTTTACACACTGATGAGTGACTCAAACACAAAATGTGCAAACATTCATACTCAAATAGGTAACACAATGCATTAAGAGCAAGGTGTACACTTTTGAAAAGAATGAAGATGTTTAAAGATCTAATTTAGTTTAAAGATCATGTTGTTGTGTTTTAGGGGGCTTTATACTGCTATATACATCAAACTAATGGAGACTGAGAACGGGAGCTCAGCACTCAGGTGATGACACTCCTAGCACTGCTAAAATAAAAGTGCCGCTTCTGATGGTTATTGACCAACCAGTTAAAATTACAGATCTCGGCTGATATACACTGGCTAAACCACAAGCCATGACCTGGATGGCCGTGAGGTTTAGGAGGGGTGAGTGTAATGGAGGAGCTGTTTAGGTAAACCTCACTCCCCCGCCCCGCACAAGCTGCACTAGTGCCTGTGGTCTGCAAAATATTGTATTTTACAGTTTTTTCTCAATTGCTTTGGCTCAATTTTCAAATAAGAAGCACATTTATACAAAAATAAATGTACTGTATAAATTAAAAAAAATGTTCTTTTTGTGTGCTACAGTATTGGCTTTTACCAGTACATTTTTACCTACTGTTGAACAAACAAAACTGACATTCTTGTATAGAAAGCAGTCTGACAACAAAAAAGTAGAACAATTTGCATAAAACAAATATGAAATAAAATAGCATATAACAAATTAAATTTGCCTATGAAATGAAATGAAATTTGCATATAACAAATATTCCCATGGTGAAAAAACATCTAAACATTTGACCAGTTTTTATTTTGGTGGCATTGGCCAAGTCATTGACACATTAACTAGATTTTGAAGCATGAATTAAATGTTTTGGGTGACATGCAACAGAGCTCTGATGTTCCAGCAAACAGCTGTGACAATTGTTTAGAGAATGTTAAGACAAAATGTTTCGAAAAATGTGCCAAAGTGATTGAGAAAAACTGTAAAGCACTACAGAGGAGTCTCTCCACATTTTATTCAGAAACACTACATAAAAAACTGCTCCTGTCAAGCCCTTGGGATTTCAAGAGTCAACTTAATGATGAGCTTGTAGATTGAAAAAAAAAACAAAACAAAAAAAACAGACATATTCTGCATATTCCTTTTTTAGCAATGTGCTGTTGATTTTTTCTTGTTTTCAAGCCACTAGCCAAATCTTCCCACAGTAAACCTGATGCAAGTTCATCACAAACTGTTTCATTTCAGCATTTTCCCGTGGTGAAAACAGCCTAGCCCACATGAGACGACACGATATGCGCAGCATAGATGCATCCTTCAGATTGTGGATTTATTCTTGTTTTTCAATAGCTGCTGGTTAAAACCGCTATTTGTTTTATTAATATTACTTTTAAATTAATATTAATATTAGTTTTATTTAAATTATTGGTGCTAAAAAGGGGAGTTTTTTCTTTTGCTTTCAGTTATGCTGCTCTCTGACAACTCTTTTTACCGCATATGTACTCTTTATACAAGCATATACTTAAAAGTTGTTCTGGGTGAAAACAGTTATCATATAATGAGCCATTTTTGTCCCCGATAGGAGTGGTCTCTTCCAGAAAGACAATGCCCTATTTGAGGGGGCACTGAATACTTTTTTAGGTATAAAAATGATGTGAAGCATGTATTATGATCTTTGCAGTGTCAAGATCTCAACCCAGTTGAACAGTCATATGGGAAATTTTAGACTGATGTGTTAGAGATCAAAACACCAAATGTAGAAATATCTTTTGAACGAATGGTGCATCCCTCTAGCCAAGGTTCAGGGAGCACTGAAGCTGAGGCCCAACATATTACTTTCCTGTTTAGCACTGTAAAGCTGATTTGAAACAATCTGTATTGTATAAAGTGCTATGTAAGTAAAGGTGACTTGACTGATTTGACAGCAATACTGTTACTACTAATAACATTCAAATACCGATAGTAATAATAATGTATGTATTTTTTTAATCTGGAGCATTTTTCATAGGTAGGTTTTTTTTTTTTTAACAATATGACAACATTTTTGGTGATTTCATAAGATAATGTCACAATTTAAAAACCGTTATTACTTTATAAGCTCACGATTTTATCATGTGTTGAGCCAACTGCTACATTACAAACAGTTTATTACCTTAATAATGTATCGTTTATTACATTATGTGAATTTATTCAGTTGGCTAAAAGTGCATCAATGGCCTTTGATTGTCCAGCAGCAGATTGCGGGTAAACTCACCTTTACGAAGAGCTCAACCTCAGGTCTCTCCTCACTCATGCTGGAGTCCAAAAGCTCGAACGGTCCTCTAGACACCGATCTTATAGCTCAACAAATAAGTGCCTTGTATTCCTGTCGCCTTTTCTCCGAGCTCACTTCCGCTGTGCCTTGAACAATTTGAAATTATATGCAACTTTTCCCCTTCGAGCTATGAATCTGGCAGTGGGAGGGAAATTTGTAAAAAGTCAAACAAACGGCGCCAAAAAGTGTCTGATTTCCGTGTAACTTAGAAACTGCCTAAACGTTTACTGTTCGCGTTTAGTATCGAAATCAATAACGCCTACAGTAAGATCAGCCTTACTTCCTCTCTCTCTCTCTCTCTCTCTCTCTCTCTCTCTCTCTCTCTCTCTCTCTCTCTCTCATTTCCTGACTTTGACTCGCCTTGCACTTCCTCTAACTTGTAACCATGTTATAACTGTTGGAGGTAATGCTATAATAAACGTGTACAAGTTCTTTTGTTCCGTCTGCTCTATTTTTAACCCGCAATGTCAAACGTTTACAAATTAGACAGCTGATCATAATGCATGAAGACAGTCGTAACCTGTGTATTACATATTTTATAATATTTCTAGTAGTAAGTAGTTTAAAATCAGTATTTTAATTTAGCTTCTTCTTCTTCTCCTTTTTAGATTTAGATACTGTTCTTTTAATACGTTTTACAAGTCCAGAAGCAATAATTTAGTAAAAATAATAATCTAGTCACTATTTAGAGCAAATGTAATCCCGAATTAGGTGCAATAATAACACTTTTGCTTAGGCAATCTTTATATTAGGTTATATATAATGATTATTTCTTGAAGTGTTTCTCACTTAAAGGGAAAGTATCATGTTTACAGCAAATGTAATTCTGACACCTAGTGGTAGAAAACCGAAACATGAACATTTATAACTGTCTAATGACTAGTGCTAGTCAGTATACTGAGCCCACTAGAAACTTACTAATAAATAAATAAACTGTTAGCAACATTTAAGACCGAATAAAGGTTTCTAGTACATTTTTAATAATCCCATTAGTACAGTTTTCTTTTAGCTGAAGAGTCCAATTCCTCCAGAAATTCACAAGATGGATAAAGGGCTAAATTCTGGTTTCACATGTGTAGAACTATTGCTACAAAAGACAAATTATAAGAAACAATGATTCTGTCTTTGACTCTGATAAGGACAAAGAATGTGTCATAGTTGGACTCTCTAGTCTGGGGCCGTGTCCACACTAACACGTTTTGGCTTGAAAACGCATCTTTTAATCTCCGTTTTGGCCTTCCGTCCACACTGAGACGACGTCAGTGAATGCCCTTACGAAAAAGAAGTTTATTCAAGTGTGCTATTAGTATACTTCTTTTAAACTAAAAATAGGAAAGTATGCTTTCAGTCTACTTTTTATGTACTTCTCAGAAATGTGCTTTATATACTTATCAGAAATATACTTAAAATTACATTTAAGTATACTTGATTTATGCTTAGAAAAAGTCTAAATATATTTGAGCTATACTTGTGCTCTGAGAATCTGTTTTCATTGTTAAACATGAGAGATGCTATTACACATCTTCCGTACAAAATTTCCAGAACACAAGCGAAGAAGAAACCAAAACAGATGCTTCCACACTGTAAAAAATGCAATTACATATTTTCCATTTTACGAAACATTTTGTCTCAAATACTAAAAAATGCTATTTCTTGAAACTAAAAACCCT
>JAHKKF010536401.1:0-19427 GCA_019740295.1 Labeo calbasu
TGTTATGTTGCACAACTGTTTTTAACTTTTATATTATAAACATCATTATGTAATTTAAAAGATATATATATATAATATAATATAATATAATTTTTTTTCTGTGTCATTTATAGTAGTTGAATTTCAGAAAATATTAAATGGTCTGGTTTTGTTTTTCCGGATTTCAGTCGCTCAGCGGTGACGATCCACCCACCCCAAGCAACCCTGAGTATCCAGCGCCCTCCGCCCTCGCGGGACACACCCACACGGATCACCCTGCCCTCCCACCCTGCCATTGCTGCTCAGAAAGCCCTTTCTCACTCTGTTGCACAGGTTAAAATCATTCTGCCTCATCCTTTTGGAAATATAAAAAAAACCACACACACTGTTAACTATACCTCTTTTTTCCTCTACTGTAGAAGCCCATTTTCAGCACTGTGACGCCTATTGCTGCTGCAACAGTAGCTCCAATTCAGGCCACCAATACTGCACCGTCACCAACTACAACAGGTGGGTGATAAATCTACTCTGCGCACCAGCGATTCAGAGTCATCTATGCAAATTGCAAAGACTATTATGAATGCATTTGTATTACAGTACTAAAAACCTGCTGTGTTATTTCAACACATTTTTTAAAGGCTCAACCCCCCACACTCAAATATCCAGTAGCAGCATTGTCGCTATGACGGTGGCCTCCCACTCTTCTCATGCCACAGCAGTGACCACATCCACCATCCCTGTGGGTAAGTTACCTTTAACTCATCTGCTCTGGGATTGTTTTATTTCTAGTAAAGCAGAAGTATAGGTATATTGTCTAATATTGTGACTGTCAAGTAATGCTAGCAATACTTGCTATGTTAAACATCTCTTTTTAGTAAGATTTGTTAATCTTTCTGACATTCATTCAAATTTTTTGCACCCAACAAGAAATTTCAATAATCAGTATCATTTCTTAAGAATAGACTTACAGACTGTATAAGGCAGACAAAGTCTGATCATACATAAATTGCAATATCGCACAGCCATATGATAAAAATATTAAAAAAAAAAAAAAAACATCCCGTTTTCAGGTTTCCGCATTTAGAAGTTCATATGTCTTTACTGGAAATGGTTTAAACAATGTTTTTAATACATGTTTAATGAACCGTTATTAATTCTTAATAGTCCTTAAAGGGAACCTTGGGTATTAAGACTTGTGTGGCTTAATATAACGTAAATTATGTCTCTTACTGAAATATGTAGTAGAAAACATATGAAAGATTTATATTATTTAAAAAATCCACATCGTTTTATACATATTTGGACCATTATTTCGATGACGTCAAATGGTTGCACTCTATGAGCTACTGGCGCTACCGACGCTACCTGTTGTTATTTCCGTTGTAATTTGTCGAAGGGCAACGAGAGAAGTCACTGCGTTCCTAGCGATAAAAAGAGGAGAAAAGAATGGGAACATGCCTGTTGATGAATAATACTTCCTAAAGACCCGCGTCTTTGTTCTCTCCACTTTAGCCCAGATGCCTTTGAGGCTTTTAGTAGACCACAGCTACTGAAAGAGCTTACAAATGGCCGAAACAAGAAACACTAGATGCCATCCTGTCAGGATGTAAACAGGCTGACGCTTGTCATGACACCGCAGCCACTGAAGGAGTTTCTCAGCACGGATTTCACTTGATATTCGGAGGCCTTTAGACTCCTTGTGGCGAAAATCAATGGTACGGCATTTGGTTAAAGCCTACACTTATATCCATCGCCACCTGTAAGCTCTGTCAGCAGCTGTGGTCATCGTATCAGTATTTTATATTCCAAGTTGTGTGAGGTAAAAATAGCGGCAGTAGCTCACTGAGTGCAACCATTTGAGGTAATCTAAATAATGGTGTCCCCCAGTCCAAAATATGTATAAAACAATGTGGATTTTTAAAAAATAACTTGGTTTTCTACTACATATTAAATTAAGAGACATTATTTACGTTATATTAAGCCATACAAGTCTAAACACCGAAGGTTCCCTTAAGATACTTATGTGGGAAACACACTGCACAGATTTCAAAGTTGACAGATCATTGCTGTTTTGCCCCATGTATTTTAGCTAAAGTGGTCCCGCAGCCCATCACACACACGTCACCACGTATCCAGTCTGAATACACAGGAGAAAGGGGCAACCTCATCCCTATCTCTGGTCACCGCTCCTCTCCCAACCCCATTACCATGGAGAACCGCACTGACAACAGGTATACGACCCGTCTGTGTTCAATATGTTAAAGAACATAAGCGCTTTCTATCTACTTTACATTTAAAATGTAAACATGTCATACCACATGTCTGTTTGCTCTGGTTTTAATGGGATGTTTTATGACTTTCCACAGACAATCTGTTCCAGTGCAGTTTCAGTACTTCCTGCCCACCTACCCATCAGCACCGTACCCATTGACCCACACTTACACCCCAATCACCAGCTCTGTGTCATCCATTCGTCCTTATCCAGGTACTATGGTGCTTAATCAGATAAATGGTTTCCTTGATTGGTATTGGTGGGTAATAATAAATGTTGGCTTTAGTTTATTAACATTTATTTGTCATGTGGACACAGTAACTGCTCAGGCGCCCAGTGCAGCCATGCCCACCCAAGCCGGTGTAGGAGTCGCGTCTGCAGTTCATCTGAACTCTATGCAGCTGATGACGGTGGACCGCATTACTCAGATCAACACTCAGAGCATCCAACCGGCTGCCATGGCAGCGCAGGGCATCCAACCCACGCCCATCCCTGCCCAAGGCCTCCATACATCTGCCCAGATAACCACCCCGAGCATTCAGCCTTCACCAGTCAACCAACAACAGCCCCCAACAGAGACTAAAGCTTCAGGTAGGTGCCTCAGATCAGCTCTGAATTTTATGTTAAAGGGTTAGTTCACTCAAAAATGAAAATTCTGTCATTCATTACTCATCCTCATGTTGTTCCAAACCTGTAGGACCTTTGTTCATCTTCGGAACACAAATTAAAATATTTTTGGGTCAGAGAGCTTTTAGAATTCATCAAAACTTTGTGTCCTGAAGATAAACTAAGGTCTTACTTCATATTTGGGTGAACTATCCCTTTAAAGGAGAAGTCCACTTCCAAAACAAAGATTCACATATAATGTAATCACCCCCTTGTCATCCAAGATGTTCATTTCTTTTCTTTCTTTCTTCAGTTGTAAAGAAATTATTTTTTTTGAGGAAAACATTTCTGCGTTTTTCTCCATATAATGGACTGATATGGTGCCCCGATTTTGAACTTCCAAAAGGCAGTTTAAATGCGGCTTCAAACGATCCCAGTTGTAAACGATCCCATCCCTCAACTTCAAAAATCACTTCAAAATCATTCTACATTGCTGCAGAAGTACAAAGTGAACATGCAAAGATCATCAAACACCCTTAACAAAAAAGGTAAATTGAGGGAGAACATGAGATGGGAGTTTTTCGACATACCTTAACTGTCATGAACCGGAACAAAAGCAGTCCAGGCAGAGTAAGACAAGACGAGCGTTGGGCATTAAAAAGTATATAAATTGTATTATTTTTATTAAAATAACTGATCGTATTGCTAGATAAGACCCTTCTTTCTCAGCTGGGATCGTTTACAACCGCATTCGGGATCGTTTGAAGCCGCATTTAAACTGCATTTTGAAAGTTCAAAATCGGGGCATCATATCAGTCCATTATATGGAGAAAAAAGCTGAAATGTTTTCCTCAAAAAACATAATTTGTTTACGACTGATAAAAGAAAGACCTGAACATTTTGGATGACAAGGGGGTTGAGTACATTAAAATGTCTTCCGTTGTTCTGGAAGTAGAGTTCTCCTTTAAGATCCTCCTTCAGTTCTCTACTTGTGTTCATACCAAGCATACAAATCTTTCTTAAAGTTAACAAATAATAATGCGTTAGTTTCTGTTTTGTTGTTTTTTCAGTTGTACTGGCTGATGGTTCCACACTAGTGGCTAACCCTATTAGCAATGCATTCAGTAACAGTCAACCTGCCACCACTGTGGCCCAAACACACAATCAGAGTGCCAACGCTGGAACCCCCTCACTTGTGACGTCCCCTCGACCCAGCATTTTGCGCAAGAAACCTGCCAATGAAGGGTGAGCCTGAGAAACCCGCCATTGTCATTTTCTTTTTAGTATTGTTGTAGTGTAAATCTTACTATGAGCTGTCCATGTTATATTTTACAAGAAAAGAAATACAAGAGTCCTGCACCAGTTTATGGATGTACAAGCATTTCCTGTGTGCATACATTAAATTCACATTGTAGAAAACAAAAGGAATCTGAAAATGTCACCCCAAAATTACTAACAAAAATTAAGGAATTATATTTTGGTAATTAAGAAAATCACAAATATTTTTAGGAGTGCTACAATTTTGTTTGTACTGTGAAATTATTTCCTCCCAAATTAATAATATATCTCCTAATTACAAAAAAAAAAAAAAATCATTGCAGTAATTAAATTAATAATATGACAATGATTTAAATTTTTTTTTAAAAATTATGTCTTCCATTACTACTTAAAAATGAAACAAATATTTTTCTATAATTTACCAAAGTCTGTTAATTGCTTGTTAGTTAATTATCATCAAAACGGTGTCATATTGCAAATAATTTTACAAAATTTTGGTACTAAAAGGTGTTAGGTTTTAGATGTTTATTTCTTTACTTGAAATATTTTTCCTTCTGAATTTATATAATTCAGAAAACATTGTATAAATATATGACCAACGCTTTTCCTTTTATTAGAATGAGTTTTATATTAGTATTGTTTATATATTATGGTGTTTATTAATGTTTTGAATGAGCTTTTATTTATATTTTCTTAGTTTTCATTTAAATTTTAGTTTAAATTTTAGTTAAAAACTTAAATTTTAGTAACTTTGACGTCTATATTCATTTCTTTTATAAGTTATTTATTTTTATTTCAGTTTTAGTAATTGAAGTACTTCAGCTTTGACTTAATTATATTAGTTGCATAATGATTCTATTTTATTTTATTTCAGCTTTATTTCAATTACTAAAAACTATTTTTAATAGTTTTTGTTTTAATTAACAATTTTAACTGATTAAAAAATGTTTCTGACATTCTACTATGCTTTTTTTTTGGTAGTTTAACATTCTTTGTGAAAAAATGTATTGATGTTCTCAAGACTGTTGTTAATCTGTCTTTTTGATTTATTAAAGTGCTGCTGTTAGGAAAAACCTGATCCCAGGTCAGCTCAGTGATTCCACAGCCCCCAGAATCGACCGACCCATCAGGAGTGCATCAGGATCACCACGTCCTGCAGGGTATGAAGCCTTCAAACTGATGTTACGAGATCTCTAGTCTTATTTAATACATTTATCCTTCTTGTCATAGTATCACTTGGTCTGTAATTGCAGTTTAGCTTTATAAATACTAAATCTCCAAACTCTTTTGCAGAGTAAAGCCCAAACCTGATATCCACATGAGTCTCGCTCCATCAGTAACTGCAGCAATAGAGGCTATTCCTAGCCAGGGAGCTGAACAGCAGTCTCAACACGTGGGACCACCTTCGTCCCAGATGGCTTCTCAACCTCTCCCCTCCCTCCTAACGTCAGCAACGCCACCCTCTCAACCCACTCCTGCTCTTTCAGCCATACCTGCTGCCATGGCAGTCACCCCGCCAATCCCCTCCATGGCCAATGTGGTAGCCCCGCCCACTCAGCCAGCAGCCAACACTAATTCAGCATGTGCCATCAGCTCCACCCTCCCGGAGATGAATATTAAGCAGGAGGCGGAGCCTATGGATAGTACAAAACCAGGTGGGATTTTCATGCAAAAGTCTTACAGTAATAGTCAACCTATATACTAGCTGAAAATGAATCTTCTTGTATTGGCACTCGGATTAATTAATTCAGCCAGTATTTTACATATTGAAAAGATTATGTGGAATGATGTTATACTTCAGAGGTTTAACTGATGAAGCAGTTTTCTTTCCCTCAGTGGCATCAGGGCCAAACAGTGGTGCACAGATGTTGGCGGTTCCTGCTACAGACATCACCCCTGGAGCCTCACCTAGAAAGAAGCCTCGCAAGCAACAGCACGTCATCTCCACTGAGGAGAGCGAGATGATGGAGACCAACAGCACAGATGAGGAGAAGTTCCCACCTGAGCCCCTCAGCCAACGTGCAGAGAAACGCAAGTCCCCTCCTAAAGAATACATCGGTAAGCTTCATCACTATGAAGGTTTTGCTTCAAGGTTTTTAGAAGATTCAGGAAGGTTCTTGAATCTGTGGTTCGATAATCTGAGTGTTTTTCACTTTGTAGGGCAATGGCGTTTTCATTATTATTTAAAAAAAAATTAGAATAGAATTTTAGAATTATTATTAGACTTGTTATAATTTTAATTTATTAGAATCAGCACAAATTAAATTCAACACAAAAAAAGCTACTACAACATTAAGAACACTCTAAAAAATGCTGGGTTAAAAACAACGCAACTTGGGTTATTTGGCAACCCAGCACTGGGTAAATAGTGGACAGAACACATGCTGGATTATTTTGACCCAGATGGTTGGGTTAAATGTGTTTACCAAACATGCTGGGTTATTTTATTTAAGTCAACTGTTGTTTAAAAAGTATTATATGGACTGGAACTTAAAAAACATACACAAAATGACCAGAGGCAACAGCAGTAATCAAAAGATGAAATATAAAAAAATAATAATTTAGGCATAAAAATGTAACATTTAAAAGTAGCATTTTAATTTTAGTGTATCCAACCATCTGTAATTGTTTTTTACCAAAATAGTGCTAATTCTCGTGCCAGTGTGTCACCAAAATCTGAGGAGGTGGAGGGCTGCTTTTCGCCAGGGTGACTGCGAACTTGACCACGGACTCACGTTTCAATCGTAGCTGAAAAATGTCTTGACTGACACTAAAACCTACGCACAGACAAACAGTACTGACATTAGAGAATATATATTAACATCAAATTAAATTAAACTCAGTACTATATCAAATGAAATCGCTTTATTTTATGCAAGGCAACAGGCGTTTCCGTCATGCGAAGTGACCGCAGCTGAATGACATCTTTTCCTTGTAAAATAATACAATTTATAGCTCAGTAAATGCGTTATAAATGAAATAAAATGTATACAAACCTTTATTTTGCTAAAGAAGTGCAGCAAATCGGCAGCGCTGAGAACCAGTCTCTCCTGTAGAGTTCTCAAAAAGCCCACGCTCTGACTGTAACTCAGCAGCTGGGTTTTTTTTTCAGAGACAGGCTTAACCCAGCGGTTGGGTAGAAAAAAATAACCCAGCGTTAAAAATGATCCAGCAACTTAATTACAGGAAAAACTACCCAGCACCTGGGTAAAAAATATTAAAAATAACCCAATAAAATGACCCAACAAGTTGAGCCCAGCATTTGGGTAAAAAAAAATAATAATAAAATAACCCAGCGTTTTTTTTTGTTTTTTTTTTTTTTTTTAGAGTGTATTATTTTAGTGTACTTTTTTATAATTTAAATAAATATTTATTTATTATTATTATTATTATTATTATTATTTAAATTACACTAATGACAATAAGGTTTTTGCAAGGCAGAGGGCTACTGCTACTTGGGGGAAGGTTAATTGGCATAAAAATTGTCGATTAAAAAAATAACTAATCTCACTTTTTTGTCTGTAATTAATTGCAATTAATCAAGTCTTAATATATTTATATTGTCATAATTTCGATGATGTCTGATGTCTCTATTAAATGTATTCGTCCCTCAATTTTTAGCCACTAAATGTGCTGTATGTAATTTTTTGATTGTACTAAAGCATAAAAATACCATACTATATTTGTAGATATTTAGGATGCATTCGAAGTTCACATACTTGTTTCTCCGAACAACTTATTCTGCTTTGAGATGTTTTTGAGATGTATTTAGTTTTAGCCTATGTTGAGAGTATTTAGTTTTAGCCTGTGTTGCCAGTTGGCTAAAAACACAGCATATTGCAGCCATTGAAACGAACTGGGCCAGAGGTCGCAGATTCTACCTGACCTAAAAAGCCTAGGCGTCCTTCTAAAAAGCTTTATGAGCAGAGAAATAGTAAACACGGATAAAACAACTCAACACCTTACACCGTAAGGCTTGTTGGCTAACATCAGTTTCGTTTCTTGTATCATCTGGCAACCTACATGAGCATTGCGTCTGAGGAGAAGGGGGCGGGACAAACAACGCTGTCGCTGTCCAATATTTTGAATCGGACTGCGGTACCCATTTCAACTGCTAGCTGTCAATATTACATACTTAAAGCCATTTAATGTTAAAGTATAATTGAAAGCCATTGTTTTTAACTTTAAATAGGCTTTGAAAATATAACAACAACTTTTCATTTAAAGGAGAAGTCCACTTCCAGAACAATAATTTACAGATAATGTACTCACCCCCTTGTCATCCAAGATGTTCATGTCTTTCTTCCTTCAGCCATAAAAAAATGTTTTTTGAAGAAAACATTTCAAGATTTTTTTTTTCAGATAATGGACTGCTATGGTGCCCCGAGTTTGAACTTCCAAAATGCAGTTTAAATGCGGTGATCCCAAATGCGATTCCAGCTGAGGAAGAAGGGTCTTATCCAACAAAACGATCAATTATTTTCATAAAAATAATACAATTTACAAACGCTCATATACACAGAGTGCAGACACAGCATTACAAGACAAGCGTTTGAGACTAAAAAGTATTTAAATTGTACTTTTTTTAATGAAAATAACCGATCGTTTCTCTAGATAAGACCCTTCTTCCTCGGCTGGGATCGTTTGAAGCTGCATTTAAACTGCATTTCTGAAAACTCAGGGCACCATATCAGTCCATTATATGGACAAAAATCCCAAAATATATTTCCCCAAAAAACATAATTTCTTTATGACTGAAGAAAGAAAGACACAAATATCTTGGATGACAATGGGGTGAGTACATTATCTGTAAATTATTGCTCTGGAAGTGGACTTTTAAGTTGAATTATACAGTTTATATTTTATGTGACAATTGTTTTATGCATAAACTATACATTGAATATAGGTTAATCTTTATTCAAGCTACATAGCTATTCGGCGAAGAGCAGTAAGTGATTTCTCATTTTCTTTTGTTCTTTGGTTTAAATCAATGACAGACTGCAGCAGGTTCACTTTAAAAGCAGTGCTGTCTCTTTAAAACCTGATGCACTTGACGTGATCTGACACACATTCAATTTTCTCCCAACTCTTTACAGTCATTTAGGACTTTTTAACTCATTTAAGACTGTTTATTAGGTCACTTGCCAAAAACAGGCATTTTGACATAATTTTGTGTGTTTTTGTCCGTTAAGGAAGTTCACTTCAAGAACAAAAATTTACAAGTAATTTACTCACCCCTTGTCATCCAAGATGTTCATGTCTTTCTTTCTTCAGTCATAAAGAAATTTTTTCTTGAGGAAAACATTTCAGGAAATGGAAAGAAAAGGACATGACGTGTGGCCAAGTATGGTGACCCATACTTGGAATTTGTGCTCTGCATTTAACCCATCCAAGTGCACACACACAGTGAGAAGTGATCAAACACGCAGACACACCCCCGGAGCAGTGGGCAGCCATATTGCTATTGCTGAGCAGTTGGGGGAATCGGTGCCTTGCTCGAGGGACTCACCTCAGTCGTGGTATTGAGGATGGAGAGAGCGCTGGTTATTCACTCCCACACCACCTTCAATCCCTGCAGGACCTGGGACTCGAACCCGCAACCTTTCGGTTACAAGCCCGACTCCCTAACCATTAGGCCACGGCTGCCCACAAATGTTTTTTATATGTTCTCTATAAAAAATGTTCTCTATATAGTGGATTTATATGATGTGAGGAATATTTTTTTGTGTGAGTTTGAAGTTCCAAAATGCAGCTTCAAAGGGCTCTAAACGATCCCAGCCGAGGAAGAAGGGTCTTATCTAGTGAAATGATTGGTCATTTTCTAAACAAAATTACAATTTTATACTTTTTAAGCTCAAATGTTCATCTTGTCTAGCTCTGCGATGCGCATGCGTGCTCTGTGTAATCCGGGTTAATACAGTTAGGGTAAGTCGAAAAACTCCCATCTCAAATTGTCCTACACCACTGTTTTATTTTTTTTTTTTTGTAAAGGGCGTTTGACCTTTGCACGTTCACTTTGTAAACACTGGGTTGGAACTTCTGCAGCAATGAGTAGTTAGAGAAAGTAAGATGGGAGAGCCTTTTGAGCTGCATTGAAACTGCAGTTTGGAAGTTCAAACCATTGGGAACCATTTAAGTCCACTATATTGGAGAAGAATCCTGGAATGTTTTTCTCAAAAATGAACATCTTGGATGACGTGGGGATGAGTAAACTACCAGGAAATTTTTAATCTGGATGTGAACTAAACCTTTAAGCTCTCTTATGCATCTTATCATGCTTGATGGAGTGTTCATGTAGTCTATTGTAACGCTTGCCAAAAGATACCAGGAAAAAAACGGGTGTTGCGTTGATTGTGTTAAATGTGTTAAACTAAAACTAAAAAATAACACAAATAACATTTTTATTTACTTAAAATAAATAAATTAAATTAAAAACCTGTTCAACAAACACTACAATGCTTGTCTCCTGTATCTGAAAAAAACGTTTGCTTTCTTCCTGTGAAAGTCCGCCAACCTTTGTTCTAAATAGTAGACTATAAAATTGCAGCAGTGGCGGTGTTGTAACATAACTGAGCAGAGGCCAAACTGGACTTGCTGGAATAAGATAAACCAACATAGAGATAAAGATCAGACTTATCTTTCCAATCAGTAATTTGTCCTGGAAATGACATATTTTGGGTTACGTAATATGAAGTTTTGAAGTTTACATTTTAAGAAACCCAGTTTCATTATTAAGACCTAGTGGCCTCTATTGCCTATGTTAAGTGTATGTGTTTCCTCTTGTGCAGATGAAGAGGGAGTTCGGTATGTTCCTACTCGAGTTCGGCCTCCGATAACTCTACTGCGCCACTACCGCAACCCCTGGAAGGCGGCGTATCACCACTTTCAGAGATACAGTGACATCCGTGTCAAGGGTGTGTAGGCTCATCACACAGTATCCTATTGTCCATTTTGCTTTAATAAAATTATATAGCCTGTCATCATTTATTAATATCAGCTTGTGTTATCCAATCAGAGGACAAGAAAGGCACTCTGCAGGATGTGGCCAATCAGAAAGGTGTGGTGTGCAGAGCCCAAGGCTGGAAAATTCATCTCTGCGCTGCTCAGCTTATGCAGCTGGTGAGACTTTCTTTTTAATATATTACCAAGCAGTGATGATGTCAAGCTTGTAAAATAGTAAACCCTTTTGAGTTCAAAGAGACTAAATGAAGAAAAATTATAACTGCACACTCTCTTAAGCATGGTGTCAAGCATGTCAGAATGATTGTTTTGTGTCACCTGTCTGTAGACAAATCTGGAACGTGATGTTTACAGTCGTCTGACGACTCTCCAGGAAGGCCTCATCCCGAAAAAGAAGGCCGGAGGCAATGATGATCTTCACCGTATAAATGAGCTTATACAGGTGAGAGCCACTGATCACTTTTACCCACGCGTGATCACTTATATGGGTTTCATGCATTTTTTTTTTTTGTTGTTGTTGTTGTTGTTTTTTCATTCATTGATCAGTTTACATATAGATTACGCTGCCTTTAATGGGTCTTTAAAACACCAATGAATTATTTAAAGAGATGGTTCACCAGAAAATGGAAATTACCCTATTTTTTACTCACCCTCAAACCATCCTGGTTGTATGTGGCATTTTTCTTTCAGACCAGTTAAAATCAGAGTGAAATGAAAAAATGTTCTGGCTCTTTCAAGCTTTATAATGGCAGTGAATGGGGGTTGACTTTCAGTAGTCCAATAGAAGTCCAATAAAGTGCATCTATCCATCATAAAAAAGTGCTCCACACAGCACTGGGGGTTAATAAAGGCCTGGTAAAGCGAATCAATGCATTGTCGTAAGATAAAATCCATATTTAAAACTGTATTAAACGTGCATGTGAGGTCTGAGGTAAAAACGTAGTTTTCACCCAGATACACTTTTAAAAATAATGTATTATTTTTCAAACGTTTAATTTTAACTTATTTAAAATGTTTTAAATGTAAAGTTAAAATTATGTCAATTTCAATGATAAAGTCATTTTTTTTTTTTTCTGTCGACTAGTAGGAGCTATACCTTTTAGTCAACTAGACCCGCACATCCCTACTCTGGAATGGCACTTTCTCATGGAAGCTAGAGTTTATGGTTAATAAAGTTTATTATTTACTTTATTGGACTTCAAAATCTCAACAGCCATTTACTGCCCTTATAAAGCTCAGAAGAGCCAGGGACATCTTTTAATATGTCTCCGATTGTGTTCATCTGAATAGGGCTGCCCCCTAATAGTCATCTAACCATTAGTCGCCGAAAAGAAGCTTGGTTGATTAAAATTTTATTAGTCGCTTAGTCGCAAAAAAAGAATCCACAGGACGTGGCACAGTCACGCAGTCCGTGACGGACAGATCGTTAACAGCTGGTCTATGTGGTAATACAGTACATTGGGCAAGACATCAAAATGCTCGCATATCATTCTTCGTCCTCACATATGGTTTTTCGTCTAAAAGATGTATGTAGTAGCAACTTTACATGGCAGCTCAATCAAACGTTAACCTAGAAAACCGTGCACTATTGAAGTGTCAGTGCGTATTAGGGATGTGCCGATAGATGATAGTATTGACGATAGTCAGAGACATCACCTGTTGCAGAGGCTTTTGACGATAGCAAGATGATTGTTATTATTATCCGTCAAAAATAGATTAGGCACCTAAATTTACAGATGCAGTGTAAAGAGCCGCTTCTGGGGCGCTTCAGAAACTTGCCGCGAGGCGGCTGGTATAAACACAATCGAAATCGATCCCGTTCAGCAATGAGGGGAGAGGATGGAAAAGAGGGGCACAGTAACTCATTTCCTTCGCGCCGCAGAAGTGTGCAGTGTAAATAAAGGTTAAGAAATGTATTCATCATACAGTGACATAACTATTGTATTCACTAATGGTACCGGGAGTGTTTTTTAAAGTGCATAAACTCGTGCTAGACTAGTCTAGGCTAGTCAGTGAAGATGTTCTTTGATAACGCAAATGTTCTTTGCTCGTTTTCTGTAGCTGCTTTTTGAACAACTAAGGAAATGTAAGCATTAGTAACTTACAATGTTTCTATTAAATTGTTATCATGGTAAACACAAATTAAGTCATACTGAAAACATTAGACTGCTTTTAGTCTTATGCTGACATTGGTTAATTTGCCGGCAATGAAACGAAGTAAGTAAATAATTAAATAAATTAGCACAATAATATTGTGTATCGGCAATCTCGCAGGCTGACAATAGGATGATATAATATGGAGCATATCGCCCAACACTAGTGCAGAGTGTGGAAGCTGAATAGTAGTGTTTACTGCATGACAAATTGAAGCCGGTCACTTGCTCTTAAAATACTCCATCATTTTTGGTCATACAGATAAGAGTAATACAACTTTAAAATCTGTAAAGACTCTACATTTATTTGTGTGCACTCAGAATAACAACGAAACGTTGTGCTTTTGTAAAATAATTAAATACGCTTTCTGCCATCTCAGTCTCTGTGAACTTGAACGCGAAACTTCGAAATTCTGTGTATACTTACCCTACAGACAACAAAAAGTATATCTATTGAGAGTGAAATGTCTACTTTCAAATGAACCAATTTAAATAGAAAACAAATATTCCTAAATTATGTAATCTGCTTGAAACATGCATACAGGAGCATCACTGCTGCGGAGATGACAGGTCAGTGTCGCCAACTTCATCTCTTAAGCCAATAACAAAGAAAGCAGTGGTTCATCAATAAATTATTAAAACGTTAAAGCAGTCTACTTGCTGTTTTTCCCAGACACATTCATAATTATTATAGGCTATGTAGGCAATTAAAGGCTGATTATTATGATTATTATGGTTTATTAATAAGCATGCGATTAGTAGTCCAATAATGCTTAAAATAAACGACTACTCGTCGACCAGACACATTTTAGTCAAAGGCAGCCCTACATCTAAAAGAAGTCATGTACACCTAGGAAGGCTTGAAGGTAAATCAATGGGATTTTTTTTTTTTTTTTTTTGGTGAACTATCCTTTAAATTCAATTATTGTCATAATAATTATTTAATGTAATAACCCCATTAATCTTTAACAGATCTCAAAATGAATATCTATTTTTCATACTTTATACTATAATGTTGTGATGCCTATGTTAACTTGTAGAAGTAAACATCATTTTACCTTTGTTTTATTTTTAATTTATTTAGACAAAATAGTGTATATGTTTAAAATCAGCCATTTATTGGTAATTTTCAGCTTTTGGTGTCAGCCAGAATTTTATTGTCTGTGCATCCTTGCTATTAAATAAATAAATAAATAAATAAATGGTTACAGATGGTTTTGAAACAGAAACTGTCACTTTAGATCACTTTAATGTGTCCTTGCTGGATAAAAAGTTTTTTTTTTTTACACAATTGACGTTAATCATAATACTATTTCACTACATAGGGCAACATGCAGCGCTGCAAGCTAGTGATGGACCAGATCACAGAAGCCCGTGACTCCATGTTGAAGGTGCTGGATCACAAGGAGCGTGTCATGAAGCTGCTCAACAAGAACAGCAGCACAAAGAAGCTCAATAAGCTGAAGCGTAAGGACAGGGCGTGAGACACACTGACCAGATATGGGATGGAGTTCAGCACGACCACAGACCCTCCCGCACCATGACCCCTAGCATGCAGGCACACTGCCCTGCCTCACCTCTATCTCTACCAGAAGACAGTCCTGATCTGATAGCAAGATGTCTTCATCTGGCAAGCCCTTCCTTTCCCAGAAGCTGTAGGGAACAAAAAGTTAAATGAACCACAACATGCATCTTTAATTGTATCTTCACTGAAATGTGATCGTCTAAATGTTTCATTGCAATCAAGACGTCTTCACTCGGTCAAAAAGAGGTTACTTGAGAGTAGTTGTTGGATGTTGAAGATTTTATTTTATTCCAAGTTATACGTAATCATCCATGGATGAACCACAGATATCAGTAAAAGCAATGCTGTACGTCTTCAAGTCTATAGATTATATTCACCACTTTTTCATTTGGGTGCCTTGAATGATGACATGGTATTAACAGTCTGCACTGTATCAAACACCAAATGGCAGTATTACTTAATGGCCGTTCTACGCACTGAAAGGTTTCCATTTTGTATTGTAGCGTTCGAAACAATAAGAATTGAGAAGCCATAACAACACCATCCTCTCTGTCCTAGGTGAACAAAGACTGAAGTATTTTACCACACGTGTATTGTGGGAAATGTTAAAGGTGCTTTGGTGAAATGGAGTATTGTGCCTTTCCGTGTGCCTCATATGACATGGGTTTGGTGTGATGGAAGCAGTTCTTCTGTGAAGGTTTAATGGAGTCTGAATGTCTGCAACATTTTATGTTCTCACATCACTGCCTGTCGATTTGTGAGGAATGTTTATGTATCATCAGTCTTACAAGCGCTGCTCCAACTACGGATTTCTGGATTGGCTGTTTGGTCGGGGAGGGGGATTTCATTCGAGCATTAAAGGTGGTGAGAATCATGTTCAGATATGACACGTCAATCAGAATTTAGAGGAGTGATTTGATTGTGCATATGCACACAGTTGTGTATCTAAGTTAAACCTAAGTATATATAAAAATAAGCCCTCTTCCATTTTTTTTTTCTTGGTAAATGAACAATATTATGTTTATTTTTCCAGTTAAGTTGCTTGAAGCAGTGTCATTTGTGGCAAAGATAAAGCATTGTATACTGTTTGATCACTCAGTTTCATTTTGAATGACATTTCATGTTGCACTCTGCTGCTGAAGTAAAGACACTTTGTACATGAATCTGTGGATGTCTGTTTTTCTACAAAGTTCAATTTAAACGCTGATATTAGTGCATTCCCTCCCATAAAATCAACAAAATCATGATTTTAACACTGTATTTAAACTACCATTTTTAAATAATAATAATAATTAGGGCTGTCAAATTCAATAATCGCATCCAAAATAGAAGTTAGTGTTTACATAATACACTACCAGTCAAAAGTTTTTGAACAGTAAGATTTTTAATGTTTTTTAAATAACTCTTCTGCTCACCAAGCCTGCATTTATTTGATCCAAAATACAGCAAAAGCATCAATATTGTGAAATATTTATTTATTTATTTAAAATAACTGCTTTCTATTTGAATAAATTTTAAAATGTAATTTATTTGTCTCATCAAAGATAAATTTTCAGCATCATCATTACTCCAGTCTTCAGTGTCACATGATCCTTCAGAAATCATTCTAACATGCTGATTTGCTGTTCAAGAAACATTTATTATTATTATTATTATTATTATTATTATCTATATTAAAAACAGTTAAGTACATTTCTTTTTTTTATTCAGGAAGAAATTATAGAAATTAATACTTTTATTTAGCAAGGATGCTAATCTTGCTTTTTTAATCAAAAGTGATGATAAAGACATTTATAATGTTACAAAAGATTTCTATTTCAGATAAATGCTGTTCTAAACCCTCTATTCATAAGAGAAACCTGAAAGAAATCTGCTCAGCTGTTTTCAACAGAATATTAGAATGATTTCTGAAGGATCATGTGACTGGAGTAATGATACTACAAATTCAGTTTGAAATCACAGGAATAAATTACATTTTAAAATATATTCAAAAAGTAAACTGTTACTTTAAACAGTAAAAAAAATTAAAAATGTTAAAGTTTTTGCTGTACTTTCAAATAAATGCAGGCTTGGTGAGCAGAAGAGCAGAAAAAAATACAAATCTTACTGTTCAAAAACTTTTGACTGGTAGTATACATTATGTAAACACTAACTTTTATTTTGGATGGGATTAATAGATTTGACAGCACTAATAATAACAGTTTAATTCAATATGGACACATTAAATTGATCAAAAGAGCAGTAAAAATATGATGTGGAAAAATATGCATTAGTTTCCACAAAATTATTAAGCAGCCAAACTCTTTTCAAAATTGACAAAAATAAAGATTTTTTACATCGAATCTGCATACTTGTTTATTTACATATGAAGAGTTCAGATGCAAAACCAGCTAAAAGCCATCTCAGTCAAAAATGATTATGATGATGCTGAGTGAATGCTCCTGACACATATTATACGTCCATTAAATACTTTTACTTTAAACTCGCTAAATTCCAGCTTCAGCCCAATCAGAAGTACCAGTACTTACATAGAAACCTATACAAAGTAGCCAGAAAGAAATGCTGATTGTAAACAAATGCCTCAGATGGATTTAGAGGCTTTTGCATCTGAACTCTTCATATATTAACAGAGGTAAACATATCAATTTCTCGATTTTAATGATTCTCATTTTAATAAAACGATATGGATTCTTACAGAATCGATTATTCTAGGCCGTTTTTATAGAGCGCATCATGTCCAGTAAATCAAGATAAACTTTGTACTTTGTTACTTTTATTATAAAACAAAGTCTCAGATTTCAAATTCTCTAAGTTTTATTGCACTATTCAAACAATAAATACCGTTTTTGGCGTTGTTTAAAGTGGAGTGGCAACACCAAATGCCTCAGTTCAAGAGAAGCGGCATCGCGAACTTATCATCTTCTCCGCTTTAATGCTAGTTTTCGACGTTATAGCACGAAATAAACATGACTAAACATTCTAAGGCATGTTAAAAGAAAAAAAGAGCAACCTACCGAAATACTTACATACTTAATATCAAAACCCATATCTCTTGTCAGTGTTTCAATCAGTGCTTCAACAGCAGAGAGACGTCAATTTAACAGCTTGCAACAACATGTCAGGTATGGTTACCTCAGAAAAATACATATTCCATGACCATAAACTCAGTCGGTTAGAAAAATGAACTAATTTCGTTAAATATACGCACCATATAACATTTTCATTAGAAATGCAGCCCCACTTTATGTTTGTATAGCCTAGTATGACAGCCACCATTTAAATGTTTATATTTCAAAAAGCAAATTGGAGTAACGTTAGAGACATAATTATGTACTTGTAAAGTTAATATTGTAACTTTATTATTATAAAAACTTTATTGAGTATTTTAATTGTTTGTAGGCTATATCAGTTCATTTTAACCCCCAAATCTTAAAATGTATACCAGCTGACTCTTATGTATATTTTACAGCATTAGATGGGTCAGTATCACAGAGTGCCTTTCAAGCCTCAAAACATTCTCAATTTTGGTCTTAATTTCCCATTTTCTTTATGTCATGTCATAAAGAGTAGACACTTAAGTACTATAAAAACATATTAGCTGAGCTCCCACACATTTTTTTAAAATTATTATATATATATATTATATACTATATATTATTACATATATATTATATATAAGGAAAGATTTCCTAGTTAAATTTTTAGCCATGTCTCTACTGATTTTTGACCTAATCAGTCATGTTAACAACTTTACAGCACTTACTGCCAATTTCCCTAAAGGGGATGGCCTTTTCTTAAAGTGGCGGATTCCCCAATATGACAGGGTGGACAACCATTCAAGGAACATGGACAAACTCTTCTTTTGTATTAAATAAAAATATCATTTTTATAATCAAATAATCAATACACTCTCTTATTTAACAAAATATTAACAGGAGAAAAAAAATTGAACATTTTATGATTTAACTATGTTCTACTCTCATTCAGATTTAATGAGAAGTGCATGTGACATAGCAAAATAACACCCATCCTCCTACTCAAAACTTAAAAAAAATCTATAAAATGTATCTAAAGAGCCAAGTATTGCTTTTGTTATTAATATAAAAACTTAGACTATTATAACACACTGTTTAATATTCATTTTCATGTTATCATGGCAAATGAGTTATGTAAAGGCACCCTACAGTGATACTGACCCAGTTGAGAGATTTTTTCTTTGAGAAAATTTGCCATGTACTGTGCAAATAATCAAAACTGAATCTAATCAGAATCAAATTATGAAATTTGTGTTCTTATAACATAGACAGTTATTTAAAAGTGTAATAATGTGATAATGTAATAAAGATATTACTGTTTTTATATTTTTTCTGTATCTAAAATGCCACCTTTGTGAGAATAATAGACTTTTAGAAACATTAAACAAACTTTTAATGACAGCAGCTGGCTTGAGCAGTAAAGTTTGATGAGGTTACTTTGGAAATCATTTTGTTTAGTTTATGATTTACTGAATGGCAAACATTAAGGGAAGTAAATTTTATTTCATAAAATTGTAAAAAGTTATTGCAATTTAAAATAACTTATTTTGATATAACACAAAACACAAATTTTATTTCATAAAATTGTAAAACGTTATTGCAATTTAAAATAACTTATT